>WYDI02034353.1:0-26781 GCA_009867235.2 Psittacus erithacus
TCTTCCCTTGTTATTTCCCTTATTGTTATTATTATTGGTGGTAGCAGCAGTGGTTTGTGTTATACCTTAGTTACTGGACTGTTCTTAACTGAGCCTGTGGGAGTTACATTCTTTTGATTCTTCTCTCCATCCCTCTGGGAGCGGGGGTGGAAGTAATGGAGGGGAGTGAGTGAGGGCTGCGTGGCTGATTTACCGACTGGGTTTAAACCACGACAGTTTAAATCAAAAAACAAAACCGAAATTAGCAGCAGACTTTATCACATTCCAGCTGATAACTATAAGCCTGAAAGGGTTTGGGAAAATTACCAGCATTAGCCATCCTAAATCCTTCAGCAAAATTTTAATACAATGCCTTCTTTCTCCAAATTGCACAAACCCTCTTGTTTCAAATCAGGTAACTACAATACAGCATTTACATATTAACAGAGAACAAGCTTAAATTATAACATGTCCTTTAAAATAAACAAGCATTTTCAATAAAGTCCTCATATGTTGAACAAATTTATTCCATATGAATTGCAGAACTCTTAAATGTCCAATTAGCAATGAGTAAATCTAAAATGATTACGATATCATGCTGTAAATTAGCTAATGGATTCTAATAAGTGAAAAAGTTCACTGGAGGTATATCACAGAATCATAGAAAGGTTCGGGTTGGAAAGGTCATTAAGATCATCTAAAGTTCCAACCTCCCTCCCACAGGCAGGAACTCCTCACACTAGACCATATTGCCCAAGGCTCCATCCAACCTGGCCTTGAACACTGCCAGGTAGGAGCATTTGCCAGTTCTTTGGGCAGCCTGTCCCAGTGCCTTACCAGACTACCTATTAAGAAAATCAGTGGAGGCTGTAGCACCTAAATGAGTTTTGGATTACTGTTTTTCAGAAATGTGGTACTATTAGTTTGAAATCACATTTTTAAAATAGTTTGTAAGTCAGTTTTGTTTGTTTGTTTGTTTTTCTTTTTTGGTTTTTTTTTTTTTTGTTGTTGTCGTTGTTGTTGTGTTGTTTTGGTTTTTTTTTTAAGCAATCTGCTTGCTTTATAAACATTCTGGTCCTGCAGGGCTCCCCTGGGGAGCAGGGTAAGGTGGCACTCAAAAGGAGAAGACAGACAAACTGCCAGGTAAGATGGAATTATGCAGGTTTATGAACAGACTCCACAGAGTACTGCCAGCTGGAGGCTGCTCTCTTTACCTGACAAAGGGTGAAAAGGGCATAAGTTTTCCCTTCCCTAGGGGGTGAAGGCATTTAACAAACCAAATCCTGAATCTTGTAACAGGTAGAGCTGATCAAGTCCAGAGCTGGTCACACGATCACTGCTGCATCCATAGGAGTAAAAGAACATTGCTATAGGACCTAATTAAACCGCTATAGTCACATTATAAAGGTAAACCAATGGCCAGTTACAACATCATTATCCTCTTTAAATAGAAGAAAAATCCATTCAGCCTCTCAAAACACTTTCCTAAGGGTTCATTTAATTGTAGCTCAGCACAGGTGGTGTGGACAGGATGCTTGAAGACTAGCACCCAGCACTGGGCAGCCTCACTTATTACCATCCTTCTATTCTTGGAAAAGGCTCCAGCATTTTATTCAATGGGATTTGCCAGCTCTGTGTTACACAGCTATTTTTAAGCAGTTGTCATGGTCCAACTGGAGAAAACCGCAGTGTTGGGTTTGTTTCATTCGCAATCCCAAGAGTGAAATTAGATGCAAATGAGGTCAAGTACCGTAATCGATCTGTTTATTTTATTACGAAAAGATTTTATTACAAAAAAATATTATAAAGAAAGGAAATTATTATAAAAAAGGGGATAACGATAGGACAGATTGGAAAAAAGATAGACATGAAGCAAGAATTTGGGGTGCAGAGAGAGAGAGATTACCACTACCCTGGATCCAGTGGTGTCCTGGGGGTCCATAGTCATCACCAGAACTGGTGGGAGTCTTTCTGGGTCTGTAGTCTTTATCGGAGCAGAGTGTTCCCAAGAATCCGTAGTAGTCATCATTGGAGGTGGGTGTCCTTGTGGAGGGTTTCCTCTTGGTGGTGTCCTTGTGGAGATGACCCCCATGGTGATTACTTTTCCTCTTTTTATATTGAGTTGGGGGAAGTACCTGTCTTCATAATGTCAGTTAATGTTACTACACCTTCCTGGTGGGCCAGTTTCTCTGGCCTTGCAGTAAGCTCTTCAACGGCTGATCTGCAGCAATTCTTGAGATAATGGGCAGCAATTCTTCACACCAATCCTTGAGATAATGGAAAAAGTCTTATCTCAGCTCCTCTCACCCATCACTCAGGCAATGGATCCCGGAGTTCTCTTTCAGTTTCTCATACCCTTCTCCAAGACAATAGACCCTTGGGATCTTAACTCCTCTCACCCGTTCCTGAGAAAATGGATGGAGGAATCCCATCTCATCTTCTTATACTAATCCTTAAGACAATGGATAGTGGAGTCTGATTTCAGTTCAGTCTCTCACAGCAGTCACTGGGAAACAAAGATGCAGTCACTCTATCACTTTTATAAACTGATGGCAGAGGTAGCATATATCTAAAGTGCTCAATAGTTTTTATCCTTTGCTTCCCAGGAATTCCTGCGACTATACACATGCCTTATTCCTCCATCTTAGCATCTGTTCAATATTAATTGTTGTGTTCTGCTTCCTATCCTCCATTTTCCAAAAGTCACAACTCTCAAGAACAGTGTATTTAGAATAGGCCTTTAAAAATATTCTGTGAAAATTTCCCCCTGAATCCAGTATAATTTTCATCAAACAGCCCTCCAAGTATTAGAGAAAGGCAAACAGATGCTCACACATCTCTTATAGTCTTAGAAAATGCTGAACCTATTGATAGATGTAGTAACAAATCCAGCTTTAAATAAGTGGAACATCCCAGATAATCATCTTAAACTTCTTGTTTATTCTGGTAGGCAATAATAGGATTTAAACACAGAATGCTGCTGAAACTGTGAAACACACTTCAGTGCCAGGGGAAGAAAATGTCATTACTACTTAATGCAAATCAAGGGAGATTATTTAATTAGGATCACTTCATCCTTTAAGCAAATAAAAGAACCTGAGTCTACTTCCTTCTGCCTTACTTCTTTCTGCCTCCCACCATAAATTCTTTGAGACATTTTGATCAAAAGCCTGCCTTAAATCAGCATCACACGCTTTTGTAAAACCTAGTTTACACTTACTAGCTATTTCTAAACTTCTTCTAAACAAAATAGGGGACAATAATTTCTGCCCATATCTTGAAGAAATTGGTCCTTTGTTAGCATTTAATCTTTCTTTGTTTTCTTTCCTACCTTCTCTATGATCAATTATCTTGGTTTCTACCCTGTTATTACTTTTTCTAATCACAGCATTTTACAGTGTTGTTCTCAAGGCTGTACCCCACAACTGTAAGATCTTACTATATCTTCACACTGCAGATATAAGAGCTTTTCAGAGTAGGTGCTGTGTCTTAGCCATTACAGTAAGTTCAGTGCCTACCACTTTACACCTTTTGTATTGTAAATCCTTTGTCTTAAATGACAGTAATTTGGTTTTTTATTCTTTAATGTCTTATGACTAACACAATCATTACGCCAATGCAGGTAAAGCATTTCAACAGTGTCAGGTATATGTTATTGCAGATAAAGATATTTGTGTATTAGTGATTATAAAAAAATTCTCAGTGGACCTTCAAAGAAATCCTATCTCAACATGCAGACGCAGGATTTCTGTAAGTCTTTTAACTTCTGCCTCATTGTAATTATTTATTTTCCTTTTGCCCTTTTACTTTCATGCTGAAGTTCTGATCAATTCTGAGTAGTTTCTTTAATAGTACTCTTTTCTCTCCTTTTCTTTTCTAGGAAAGAAAAGAAATTATGCCAGAGAACAAAATGCCTTTTCATGTTTTCTACTTCACAGAATAAAAGACCATTGCTTTGGTATGTATGAACATCTGTGTTGTACATCTGTGATGAACACATGACAGAATTTGGGTTGGGAAAAAAAGACAGGTCCAGGTTTTGTGCAGTATTACTAAAAGATTCAGTTTGATTTTACCAAAAGGGTGCTTTTTCATAAGTATTGCAGTAACAGCACAGTCACCATCACCAGTTAGGATCATTATTTCCTGCTCCAGGAAACTATGAATACACTGAATTGTTGTACCAATTTCCTGTAATTATTTTTTTTAAATGACATTTAATAACATAATTGAAGTTAATAAGGCAAAGATGTTGGTTTTGCTGCCAGGTGGTACACAACAGTGCATCCTAGGTCTATTTTGTAAGTGATTGTTGAATATTTTTGTGCCTAAGATAAAATATATTGGCCAGATTTAGATGGGCAAAAATTCTTACTTAGAAAAAGTCTTCTTGAAAAATAACTGTTGACAAATGGACAGATGGTCTGTACCACCAGGATTAGCAGTCAGAAGACACCTTTACTGTTCTATATAAACATATAGTGAGCAAGTCCAGTTATACAGTTTAATCTTTCTCTCATTGCTGCACACACCCACTCACAGGCAGATGTTTTGTAGTGTGGTATGATCCAAATGGGCAGCTTTTGAAAACATTCAACACAGATGAAGGCTGAAGGCCCATGTATAAATTACAGTACTCAGCGCAAAAGCCTAGTGTAAAGGTTAATTTTTGCAATATTTTTGTCTCTATAAGAGGTTAGAGTTGCTACAGGAACACCAGCATTTAAGCCAACTGGTTAGCTCAGAAAGAGCCATTATTTAATATCTGTTTAATCTAAGTGGAGTTGACACACTTTTCCTAAGTTATGCCTAATGTAATCTAGTTTGTCAGGCCTTGGTTAGGCACAAAATTATAGCAGATACTTCTTGAGCAATCTCTACAGTGGGAACCTCACCTTGAAGGCAGGTGTTGGGAGTACCTGTAGTCAGAGATAGATCCTTTGGGACTTGCACTAAGCCTGTGATTTTTTATTTGCATACAAAAAAAAAAAAAAGCAAGCTTGGGATGGCAGTGGTTGTGCCCAGAACTAATTTCATAAACAAAGAGACAGTAAGAATCTGTTCAAAAAGTCAAGACTATCTCGGGTTTTGGTTTGGCTTTGAATTTATTTTGTCTTGACGTGCTATTCCAGGAGCTTTGCCAGTGTTCCAAGGATGTTTGAACAGCATATTTTTTCTGGGTATCACCTTTTCTGCCAGCCCATGCCATCTTGTACCTCTTCTGCGCCCTGAACAAAAGGGGAGTGCAGATCCCTTTGGGGCATTTCCTCCTCCTGTCTGCTAGAACCTGGGGCAACAGATGATCAATTCTTACACTGTTTGTACAGCATTTCTTTTGGGTTTTGTGTATTCTCACCTTTATGTCACAGTATTTGGCATCAACAAATTAAAGACCATGAGAGGATATAGAAAAGAAAAAAAAAAATCAGTATCTAGAGCATAATAATTTTGCTGAAAATGCTAACAAGGAAAAACCTACTTTTAAAGTAAGCTTTCAAATGGAGATGAGTTGTAAAAGAACATCAGAGAGCAGTGACAACTGCTTGCTCTTCAGCCATTGATGTGAAAGTATTGTTTAATTACGGATCAAGTTCAGCCTTTAGCTGCCTCTCCAGTGTCGATTAGTCTTTCCATTTTTTTATGTGAGATCATGCTGAGCAGAGATGATGCACACATAAAATTTTATATTATTTACCTTCTTATATTTTCTAGAGGACATAAAAAACTATAAAAGGAAGGAAGAAGAAATGAAAAACAAACAAACACATACTTGGAATGCTTTGAATTAAGAAAAAAAATAAAATGGCAAGAACTGGGTCTAAAACTCTGCAGGGAAGAGATCTCAGAAATACAAACAATGCCCATTTTTCTTAGGCACCTAAATTAAAAAAAAACCAAAACTTTAATCAAAAATATATAAAACAGAATTCTTGTAATCCTGATGCTTTTATTGCTAACCCAAAGTAGTCTGTGTCTGAATCGACAAGTTCTTTTTTTTCCTTTTTTTTTTTTTTTTTTTTTCCACAGGGAGTATAACCTAAAGGAGAGTTTGTTCTTCCGTTTGTTTTAGTTATGTCTTCTGTGTGGTATATTTAACCCTAAGAGGGTTATTCAGCATAAGAAAGAAACTTGTTACCTACAAGGCATTCAAAACATTGTTACTCCTTAAACTGCCCATGGAATATTGAAAACAAAGAGAGTCTGCAATGTAAGGCTGTACAAATACCTAAGAAATATAAGAAGTTAATGGGTTTCAATGTGGTATATCTGGATCGCTCCTGAGCACAACATCTTCTGGATAAAGACAATGCAAGTGCTAAAAGAAATACTATGCACTCACCTCTGAAATTCATTGATTGACTTTATCTTACCTTCAATGTTTGTATCCTCTGTGAGAGTCTGGTTCAGCATAATTTCAGTACGTGTGTCGGTTTCCTGTGAGATAAAAAACTTTTAACAATGCTTTATCCTAACCAAATTTTAATTGCTACAAGTGAAAGAAAAGGACAGGTTAGGAACAGTTTCTGCACCTTAACTGCAAGTAAAAGGTACCTTCTTTTTAGACATACTTGAATCAAAGCCAGTAAGGCATGATTAAGGCTGTCATCTTGGCCTAAACAGGAGACAACTGATATATACTGAATTACATACTAAATTCTATACTGAAAGCAGCAGAGTAAAAGCTGAGTATAGGTCAGTAAAGCTGCTGAGCAGATGCATCCAACAGTACATCTTAAAGAGCTCTTTCATCTCTCTGTCACACCTCAAAACATTGGTGAGAAATGAAGCTAAACAGCAACATGGACTAATCAAACACTTGTCTTTCTCTGTACAGGACAACAACAGCTGTGTCTTTCCTAGCAATAGGTTATTCTTTATCTCCCTGTTGGCCCCATGTGGTTGTATGAAGTTGAACACTCCTGAGGGTATAGATGAAAACATAACCAAAAAGCCCAGTGTGCGCAGCATCCACTGTACAGAGTACACATTCACGCTAAAGTATTCATGAGTAAAGCAAGAATTCTTACTTACAATGATTACCACAGTATATAACACAGCCAGTCTCTGCTGCAAATCCTGAGGAAAACTTACAGAAGGACCTGCTTTTTTAACCTGGATTGACATAATAGTATAATATAAAGAAGCCCATTAATCTTTTCTAAACATCAGCATCTCCTGTCTTCACCTGTAGCCTATATCTGCCAAGGCACCGTGTGAATGTGACGGATATCATCAGAGCCTGGGAGCAGAAATGAGTGCTTGAAGGCCTGCATTTGGTTTCAAAAAGTGAACTTCCAGGCATTAACACCACATAGTACACTTAGCAAATCGCTCCAAATTCGAAAATATTTTTCATCATTGCAGGAGAAGAACGGTATAATATTTTGTTGTTAACAATAGCAGCAACAGTTCTGCAAGTTTTTTCTGCTCTGCTGTCACATAAAAAAGTGTGACTGCACCAGCCTCATAACCACCACCCTAGATAAATCCAGAAGCAAAATTTTCACTGCAGCTTATAAATCACTTCTATAACACACTGACCTCAGCAGAAGTAGATGAATTGAAATAGTTCATACTGGAAGCTTTAAAGTCTGAATAAATGTTACATCTTTCACTATAAAGGTGTACTTCGTCTTCTCAATATTTCACAGGCAGCAGCTAGTTCAAACTTTTTGCCATTCTGGCAGGCATTTAGTTGCTAAATTGTTTGCTGCTTAAGGTATGTCTATTCTGAAATCCAAAAATGTGACTGCAGACGTATTTAACTTCCCTTTTAGAGGAAAAAAAAAGGGATAAATATGACATCAAGGTGCCAGTATGAGCTAGCTGATACTATGAAGTTGAAATTTCAGAAAAACTTTTTAGCCTTGCTTGACATCAAAGCCTGGTTCCAAAGGTGTAACAAGATAACAAAGAAGACAAGGCCAAGAAATAACACTGTATTAAACTGCGGAATAAAATACAGAATGAAAAGGTCATTTTTATCAAAAAGGAGGATGCCACAAGATTGCCACTAAGATCTATGCAGTTTACATATTTATAAATTATCAAGAAAAGAAGACAATTATGTAGGTGATGAAACTTGTTTACAACATTGAAGGCATGAAACAGATTCCACAAAAAAAGAAAAAATATGCCTGGATGCTGCAGCTACAGTTAATACAATTGTGTACAGGGAATGATTCCAACAAATTTTTCAAGGAGCAGGTTTAACATCCAAAGGAGAGTGCATTCATTTCAAAGTTTTCCAATGAACATGTTCAAGGTTTGCTTGAAAAAATCAAGGTTCTTGTGTGAGGTTCAGTCAAAATTGTAGAAAATATTCCTGAAGTGAGGAAGCCAGAAAGAAAATCTAAGGGTCTATTCACCTGATAAGGTACCCTGACAAAGTATGCTTATGGGACTGATTGCATCAGCACTTCTCCCAAGCACTTAGCTCTGCATCCTGCCTTGTGCTGTGGAAGAGCGGGGATAGACGTATGCTTTAGGGGATTGTCTACTACCTAGGCTGAGACGTGTTTGGCATCGTTATTTACGCAAATAATGTTTCCAGCACCATGTCCCACAACTCAGCTTCCACCAGCTGAATTTAAGAAGTGAATCAAGCCTATAAAGTCCCTCCAGTATGACTGGGAAAGGAGCAAGAAAGAGGATTTAATACCTAATAGATACCATGGAGAAATATACACTCAGGTCTGGGGAAACTTGCTCCAGCTCATGGGGATATTTTGTATTGTGTCCTTACTGACTTCTTTTGTAGTCCAGTACTGTAAAAGAACAGAATCAGTCTCCTGTTGAACAGTATCTACAGAATAACAAAATGCAAATGTTTCTGTATATACTACAGATGGGCCATCTGTAAGTCATATAATCTTTTTCCTTTCCTTAATATCACAGACTGCACTAAGAAAGGCTAAGAGCTCAATATTTCCCTTTTGGCTTTCCATGGAGCTAGCCAGCTGCCTCATGAAGCTAACAGCAGGGTTTATTTTTCCTGGCTTGGATGCAAGCCTCTAGTTATTAATATGAGAGTGAGCTCTGCTAGCTGACAATTTAAGATAAAGTAAATGTAAAGTGACATAAAGGAGTGTGTGGGTGTTAATGTGCACCACTCAGGTTCTTTTCTGACATCCTGAAAGGTCTCATCTATAGGGCCGATACTAGCAACATTTACCAGTGACCCTGTGCTATTAAAGGGTATGCACTCTCATTGATTTGTAAAAGTAACAGATGTGGCATGTGGCTGTAAATTAGCCATGTGAAGTCAGTCTCCCGAGATTTCCAAGCATATTTTTTCCTTTGCAATGATTTGTGTTCTTCTATTTGCCAAGCTGCATGAAATGAAGGACTTAACTCTTTTTCACCAGTTATCTTGTTGTACTCATTTTTTTTCTGATTTTTTTTTCCTTCTCCCACTTTCTCTAAGCTATTATGGCTCATAGGGATAAATTTCAGCTCGTTTTTTTCTTAAGATGAATTTCTCAGCACACTATTTTCAAAGAAGGTTAGCAAAGTTATATCAGGATAAGCTGAAATCCCTTTTAAATTCTTAAGCCCTAGCTCTTATTTACAAACAAGTATATATGTATGTATGCATAAATATGTCCATTAACTTTGTGTCTAACAGAATATCTGCTCTGGTGAAGACTTAATATGAAGGCTTTGTCAACAATTGAACTGCTCATATACAGTGCAGATATCAACTGTGTGAGCTTCCAAGTGTCTTCGTCTTTTACATAGAAACCCAGCTGTAACAGAATTGATCAACTTGAGACAGAGTCAAGTTATTTTATGCAGCAACAATTGCCTAATGCGAAGGATTACAAGAGGAAATAAATATTATTTTCTAGGCTCAATCATACGATTTGCTTCAGTCTTCTAACAGGTATCTAAAGTGATTCACTGAAATAAAGACATATGGGTGACCTGGAACTACCACATGTTCCTCTCCAATAAGCAGACATTACATGGAGCTCACAGTCTGCCTTCTCTGTCTAGTTTGCTTGAGAATTCTTTATGTGGAAATTCAATTATGGCTCTGTAATGCTGATTTTAGATATTCATTTGCACTGTAATTTATCTGCTAGAGTAAATGAAAATTCTGTTTATGTTAAGATTAGCTACATAATCAGCCTTCTAATAACTAAATTTAGAGCACCTAAACACTTATCACAAAATGTATCTATGTACCACTGCTACAAAACCAAACAAAAAGGAAAACATGTCAAGGCAAATTATTTCCTGAACTAAATGTCACCAGGGAAAAAGCACCATGACAAAATGTGCAGGTTAAAAGGTCATGACCCCATAAAACTACTATTCTAGCTCCTTATCCTAAATCAGTTCCAATTATGTGTGGTAAAGTCTTTCCATTTTGAAGTAGAAAATACTATTTCTGAGAACGTCAAGCTGGGCATTCAGCATGGATCCAGAGGTAAAAGGTTCAGAGTTTTAGCAGCTATGCTACCAATTGTCTGTCTTCTCCCCTATTGTCTTTCCTTTTGAAGTGATTTGCAAGAGATGCTTCTAGTGAGCATTCACTTCATGGGGAAGGCTTGTGCAGCAGCCATGGTAGTCTCTGAAACCATTTTTCAGGCTCTTTAGGTTTCTACCCGTTCATAAGACTGTTATTCTTATTTCTAGCTGTAGCCAAATGCATATAAACACCCCTTTGAGACAGTGCAGTTTGAGGCTGAGATACTGGTCCCTGAAGTTGACTTTGAGGAGGGAAAAAAAAAAGCTCCTGTTGAACTGAAACACATTTTTCCATGCAGGCACCATGTGATCACTATTAAATTTTAGTGCACTGAGATCACTCCAATGCCTGCCCAGATCCCCTCAACACTGTTGCATGCAACCCCATCATAGATGTTGCTGAGCAAGCTCACTTCCTGAGAGAAAATGAAATGATTGCAGAAATGACAGGACTTTTTAGTGTTGAAGTCTAGTACCAAGCTATGCTTCCAGAATCTTCACAGTAGAAACCACGGTCTCATCAAGCTGCCAAATCTCAGGTCACAGTGTTAATGATTCATGTGTTCAGAACTGCTGTTTTGAGTTGTTTTGGAAGGCTAAGTTAGCACTGTATGGGGCTGGAAAAGGTTTAATGTTTTCTGGTGGTGGGATTTTTTTTCTCCTAGTACCCTCTAAATGTTTTATAATTGTTCATTTTAAACCTATTTGCTGGTCATTCTTTCTCAAGCTACTCATTCTCACCCTTTAGTAAAGTCCAAAATTGAGTGTTACTATGGAAACTGCTATAGATGTAGCAGCTGCAATTCACAAGAAAGAGAAAAAGAGGTAAATGGATCAAGAAGTGTCACTCGCATTATGCAAAATTTCATAGCTATGTATGAATTGCATACTGTGAATAAGGCCCTTTGTGAACCCAAAAGTTAGAAAGGTCACTTGAGCATTAGAGGAAATGATTCCTAAGTCAGTAAATGAATTGCTTTCAAAATATCTATGTGAAAAAAAAGAACTATTTATAATTTATCTTTTTAAAATCTATCTGCCTTTTCATACCAGAAAAATGTATTTCTTTTTTCTCTTTTTAATGTTCTTAGCTCGTAACCTGTTTTTTGTTTTTTATTTTGGTTTTTTTTTGGTTAGAAAACAGAAAAGTTAATCCTAGATTTCTTTAGGTCTTAAGCTGCTTTAAACACAATAGACAAACCAGCAGTGTCTGTAACAAAGTCGTCAGTTATGTCTTTCATTTGCATATTTGAAGGTATTTTCCCCTACTCTCTTGAACGCATCTGTGTATTCAGCAAAGGAAAACAAGGCTACAAAAACTCAAAAGAATAGAAATACTGTAGCAAACAAAAGCTGCGCAGTTATGTATCCAACCTGTTTCTCTTACCAGCTACAATATTTTTATACCCCCATAAATTCCACTGTCTGCAGGCAGGTTTCTTCAGACATGGCCTGGAAAGCATTCAAGAGTGAGAGAGAATCAGGCCTTTTGTCTAGTGCTCATCAATTATTACAGAGCAAAATTATGTGACATTTTTCTTACAATTATGCTGTTTAACAAGGCTTGGGAGTAAATACTAACCAGAAGATGTTCTATTTGAGATATGCTGTAAAATACTCTGTTCTCTGTAGAACAGATTTCCCTTGGCTCTCAATTAATGTAGCCACACTAAACTGACTAACCTCACTTTGACCGGAGCTGAAAGCACCTCAGTGTTTTTAAAAGATTTTTTGCTCTGTAAGTATTTAGAGAAGATCTGTTTGTGCTGGACACACAGTAATAAAAATTTATCAAATCTGTCAGAAGACTTGGCTCCTAAATACAATTCTTCAGAGAGAGAAGAGTGTAAAAAACAGAAGGCATGCTGCTTTATTATTACTGTAGGGACTGTGTGATCTTGTGCCTGATAAAAGATCTGTTTAAGATGTATGAGCAGTGTTGTGAGTCTGTATCTGAAACAATTCTTATTTTTTTTTATCCACCAGTTTATTCTTCATCCTGAAAACTCATTCTTGCCTTTTGCTCTTGACTTCACAGTTCTGCACAAGTGAATAAGTGCATTCCCAAGCTGTGCATTTTACACACTCTGAACAGTAAGCAACCATTTAAATATTATGACATCCACTGAGGCGTGCATCAGATGTAAAGAGGAAATGCTTAACAAGTATATTTTTAACAAAGTCTTTTTTTCACATGAAACTCTGCCTACTATCACAGCTTCTGAAAAACTGTAGTGACTCACTTCCAGGAAAAATGGAAGCAAATGCAAATACAGTTTCTGGATTTGATAAACATATACCCACTTTACAGCTCTATTATTTGACATTTGCTAACATGACCAAAGATTGTGGAGCTCCTTTGACAAAGTAGTTCATTCCCTCACTTGAAAACTTGTTTCTTGCATCCCTGCACTTATCTAACTGGTTTTGCTGTATTTTCTTCACCCCCAGGAGCAGCAAAACATGTAGTATAAAAGTTACAAAGCCTTCCACTTGCCTGTCATTTCCTGTTTTTCATTTATATGATCTGAAATCAACACAGTTTCAGTTACAGATTTCAGATTGAACTGAAGAATCAATTCTGACACCAGCCAACCTAGTATTTCTTGATGCTCTGGTAAACAGGAAGGCTATAGTTTTAGAAAGCCTCAAAAATCTGTGAAGGCAATATGTCTGCAACTCTGTTCAAACCATCTATCTTTTGGGGATACAGTCCAACCAATTCAAAAAGACTTTAGAAAAATCTCTGATCTCTGTTACTTTTTTTTTTTTCTTCTCCTAATCTTCCATCACTTGGAGTCTTCAATAGGCAGTGATTCCTTTAAAGTGCTGCTTTAACTTTGAGCCAGGATACTTTCTACGTACTGAGAAAATCCCAGGTTTAAGTGGTGGAATTGAAGAAGTAGAGGGATTAAAGTGATGCAGCCATGCCAGAGAGACTTCATTCCATACAAATTTGGTGTCCCATTACCAAACTGATTCAAATTAATTTAGAACATGTATAACAGAATGAGGAACTGAGATTGCAGGAAGAGCTATTTGCTCTAAAGGACTAATGCTTCATACAGAATTTGAAGTTTCTCACGTCAGCAATTTGTGCTTGTTGTTTGCTCTCATATTTTTTCATTGACTGCATCTCACCCTCTGCCTTTGAAGCAGAGAGGCACTTATGTGCATGCAAAATTGTTGAATTCCTGTAGTCACTTAATGCTGGCTGTTGTCTCAGATAGCAGAACTGAGTTCTGCAACCATGTGTTCTGTAGAGACGCAGCACAAAGCCTGCAGCTAAGGAAAGAGGCAGCCAGGAGGACATTTTGCAGCCATGTTTTTGCTGGTCCAGGGACTGGAGAGATCCTCAGCATATCTGCAATAGCCCTAGGAGTATGTCAGTCTTACAACACACTATAAATACCATGGTTTGCTCTGCTATTTATCAGAGGCAGCATGGCCCTTCCTGCTGTTAACGAAAATTCGGAATAAGAAACTTATCAACACCAATGGGATGTAGATAAGCAGACACTTCTTCATTACGGCACCGGGTGCACGGGGGATATCTCCTCCTAGCATGCACACCTTGCGCTGAGATCATGCTTCTTATATAGGGTTACACATATAAATTCATTAGGTAATCATACATAAACATATTATTTCCTAGAAATCATTATCATATTCTTATCCCATTTCCGATTCTGCGCAATAAAAGTTAGAATCATCTAAAGATGAGTCTGGGGTGTAATATGGGTAGGTGGTCTGTGAGTCAGTGGTCGTGATCTCCCCCTGCCGGAATTACCTTTCGCTTAAGTTCACGGTTCCTGGCAGGTACTCATAGGCCGTCACGGTCGGCTCTCTTCATTTGCTTTAATCTGGACGTTAATAACTACTTGCATTGTTCTAGTTCTTAAGTAAGCATTATAAATCTCTTTATAAAATCAACTTGTACTCAATTCACAAAATCAACTTGTACTACTTGTTTCTATTAAGTGATTCTGACCTATCCTTTTGATCCTGGTACAGGGTTATACAGGGAATTTTCTAACAGCCTCTGATTACTGTATGAGTATATTTTTCATTAAAATATTTCCTATAATTCTATATTATTAAAATTAATTACAAATCATATTAATTATAAACTATTGATTAAATTTTAATTACCAAAAGTCTAAGTATCAGTAACACTGCTTACTGCCTGACTGTGAGGAAGTCCTTTTCATTAAAGCTTGCCTGCTGCAAGGAACTCTCTTGAAATCCAGAAAAAGGGGGTTTAAGATTTTTTATGGTATTTTGTCCCTTTCATTCTTAAAAAGGGACAAATACAGAATGAGGATTTTGCATTAGAAGTTGTGACATCCCTCTTCCACATTATCCAAAGGAAAAATTCTCATCTCAGAAACAGGAGTAAGAAATCAGCTCTTCCAAGACTTATATCTGAAAAGTAAAATCCTTAGAAATGAAAGCCAGGTTCTATTTCCCCTTTCATAACTGAAATCACAATACGTCCCTATCTTTCTCCAGCCAGAGGAATTTATTAGCAGCTTGCACTGTGGCAGATGATCTATCAGCAGACAAGGCTGTGTGAAATCATCTCACTCCCTTCCCAAATATGTCATACATTAAGGCTTCCTTGGAGTGCCAGGAACACTGCTTTCTTTCTTTAGGGAAGAATGATTTCCATTTTTTTAGTCCCTTAGCAAATTAGAAATGCATGGAAACATTTTAACCAACTGATCTAGATAATGATCTTTTCTTCACTTTTACTGATAACTTCCTTCAAAATACAAATTAAAATGTGGCCACAATTCCTGTTAAGTGTCTGATCGCAACTGTAGAGCATAATGTTTCACACAGAAGCGGCTTTTCAAATATTTGTGAGATTCAGTGTGAAAAATTTCTATTATCCCAGAGGAATTTTATGGAAAAGTGAAATCTTAGGCACATGAAATCATTAAAACTGGCATGAAAATTTTCATCCTAGTAAATTTTCCACATAAAAATATCTCCGTTCCTTTAAAGACCTCTATTAAAAGCAAAATATGAAAAAGACAGAAATAAACCCATGTGTAATTGTCATAGTTTATGCATTTAACATACCTTTATATTTATGAATTGTTGAGCATTTTATTTTGTAATAAATGTTGAATAATTGGTTTATCTCCATGTTTCCAGTTATTTGTTTCACATTCTGTGTACTTGCTATTTTGTTTCCTTTTCAAAGAAAACCCACAGAGGAATTGATTAACATACTGTGGCTATGGCTGTGCACAGTTTTATTTAGGATGGATTTCAGAGACCACACACTTTTTTGCTATGAAAAAGCCATGTTTCTATTTCAAAAATAACATACATTACTGTAGATGTGCCTTTTTTCATTAAGACTATTTTTTTCTGTATTATTACCATTTATTGGTGAAAAGCACTCTACAGCAGCTGCAGAATTTGCTCATCTTCACATATATAACAAGAAATACTTCTGCTTTAGCACACAGTGTGACAGCTAGGAAAAATGGAGGTTCGCACAGTGAGCCCAGTTGAGTTACGTATTTGTATTTGTTCCATGAAATAAACTTGAAAATGGAAAACATTGACTATTTATTTTAATCATACTGACTTTAGGATGGCCTTGCTGTTTATTAATCTGTTGTTCTCCTTTTTATCACAGATAAGCTGCAAAGGTTACTAAAAGTTGCTATTGAAATTATATCACTATTAAACCCTCCCAAATTATTTCCATGTACACAAAATAAATATGAATTGCAAGGCCCATGTACGTATCCAGTAAATGGAATATGTAACTCACCAGAAACAATCACAAAAGAAATTTCTGAGCATCCAGGAAGAATGGAATCTGAAACTAAAACCAATGCTTTGATATTCAACTGATCTACTCTTTATAATACCAACACCTCTTTGCTCATCCTCTAGACTTTATCTCAGTAAATTAAACTCCATCAATACAGATATATCAAAAAAATTAAGAGGCCACATACATGGCCTTTCTTATGCAACCTGCTCAAGTGAATGAGCAGAATGTCATTCAACTGGGAAACATGGTAGCATGTCACAGGACCCAACCTAAAGAGCGTAATTGGGGAAATCTAATTTTATTATCGAGGAATGGGGATGATTTGTGGAAGAAGAAAGGAGCAACTCTAGGAATAACATAAGAAGCACTGATGAGAGAATTCAAATTTAGCAGCAAAGGTTGAAGCATATCTGACCTCTGATATCACCTGATGCCACAGTGTCATAGGAACTAAGAGTTCTCTAAGGAGAACAGCACAGTGACTCCCGGTTCTTTATAAAGATCTCCCATGAAAGAGTTGATCATGTGACAGACACTCCAGCAAATGTCTATCTTCAAAAGAAATAAAAAAGAAGGTTTGGAGGACATGTATTTTTAAAGGCAATAGTCTGGTTCTTTCAATAGTAAGGCAACCTCTGCTTGAGGTTGCCCCGCTGTTTTTGAAAAGCTACAATGTTGGTTTAAAATTTGAGACAATGTAATTGTTGAAAGCTGCCCTGAATTAGTGTAATGTTTGGGGAAAAAAAACATGACATAAACTGAAAATTCCTTTGATGAAACATTCCTTTTTTTCCCCCCCCCTTGTAAAGGCAGTGTATAGTACTAGTAATTATGACTTCTGGATGTTAAACGTTAATAATTTAACAGAAATGTAATTTTTCTCTTTTATTGACCAGAGGCTTAATTTGTCATTAGAAGCCTACCTCCAAAGCAAAACTGGTATTAAAACCTCAGCAGTGTCAGTTCTGAAACACTTCTTAACTAAGAAACTACTAAAGATTAATGCATTTAATAATTGATTCACATATGGATCTTAAACTTAATTCCATATAAGAATTACAATTTGTTCATAATGAAACAATTCTAATAGAAGAACCAGGAATCATGGAGATCATGTGCTTTTTTAGAAATAAAAAGCGCTTCCCATAGCTGCCTCTATATGACTAAAAGAGCTCAAAGCCACAGAAGTGTACTTACATAGTTCCCTTATGGATAAAAGACCACCAAAACTATCTGCTTGTGTGCAATGTTATGAAGTCTTTTACCTGTACTTTTCAGGTGTCATGATTCTTGACAGCAGAAAGGTGGTGTGTGTGCTGTATTATTGTGGGTTGAGAACAGATTACAGTATTTAAATAACTTTTATGTCTGATCAGATACTGGTGACACCGTATATCACTGCTAGGTTTAGGACAGTATGGAGGTCCCCTGCCAGACTCAGGGAGAAATCTCTGGGGATTAAAAGCTGTTCCTGTAAGTGTAGTAATTATGACAGTGACAGGTAATCTGTACTTGGGTTCAATACAACCTTTACAGAAAATATAGGATTAGTCCCATAAGTTTTAAATTTCCATTAGGAAGGGAATGGACAGGCTCTCTATAAATACAGATTTTTCTCTCTTTAGCAGTATGCCACAAAAGGACACTATCTGACAGCTCTGATTGTTTTTGTTATTGTATCCACAGACGGTCAGCACCTTGAGCATGTGTGACACATCAGAGCAGGGACACAGCCTCCTGGCTACAAGGTAAAAGGGCAGCACACACCAGCCCTTCCTGCAGCTTGCGCATCTGGGCTTCTTCTGTGGCAGTTTTCCCTCAGAGCCAGGCATGGTGACAATGCAGTTGTAGCTCTCCTGCGGCTAAATCTTTGCTTGCACATCTCAGGCAGGTGGGGATCATCTCTCATGGCACTGGGGTTGTAGTGGAAGATTAAAGAAACCACGTAAAAGAGGAAGATTTAACTGCCAGCCTTTGGAGATAGGAAAACACCAAGAAAGGAAACTGAACGTCATAATTGCAACAGACCAATATGGTCTTGAAAAGGTCTACTGGGAATTTGAAACCTAAAGCTTAGGCTGACCAAAGAGTTGTGCTATGCTTCTGCTCAGTAAAGGCTGCTCTTATGTTTTCACCTGAGAAAGGAATAAACCTTACAACATTTCCTGCCCTCCTCCTCCTCCTCTCCTCCATTGCAAAGGTTTATGTTACCAGAAGGTAATCCTTTTATGCCAGAATTATCCTGAGAGTGGGTTCATGTGCAGGGGAAGTGATGTACCTTGCTGTGAGCAGAAGCTGCTTCTGCTTCTTCTGCCACAAATCCAGCAAGTCAGATGTTTTGGAGTAGTATTGCACTTTGGTGAACGCATTGAGGTGGAGCTGGTGAAAGAAGCTTTTCATGCTGTCAGTTTCAAAAACTCTGCAAGGTCCTTCTCATGCAGGCACTTCCTTTATGGAGGCTTCTTCATCAGTGGCGACACAGATGCCATCATCAACACAACAAACGGACTGAAAATGGCTTTGAAGCATTTTCCAGAGCTTCTTTGGAAAAGTGAGAGTTACAAATTTATCGGTTTCATGAGGGGTCTCCTCTGAATGAATGGGATGGATTCTGTTGGCGCCGTGGTCCTTGCTGTGTGCTTGGAAATGCTTTGTATCCTTGATGGATGCTGGATCAGCATCACTTGGTGCTCTTGTGCCCATCCTGGAGGGACAGGAGAAGTTGAGTCTGTCAACTGAAGGAATTTACCCAAAGCAGAACCAGATGATATTTCTGCTGGAGATGGATCCCTTTCACACTCTTTTGTTAGGATTAGACCAAGGTGGTGACTAGCTGTAGGCATTTTCCTGGGCAGCTGGGCTGAGTCCTGCCAGACAGCATGCACCATCAAACTGGCACCGCCTGGCTAGGGGAGCAGAGGAGAAGCTCCCGAATGTCTGCCCAGTCCCTACCCATTTCTTCTCTGGCGTAAGAAGGGCTCTATGATTTCAGGAGTACTCCCTTAGTCCTGGGAAGTCCCTGCAGCCAGCTGAGGCTCCCAGATTTCAGCAGCGTCTCCATAGCTACTCTGTAGCAGTGACTGGAAATAAAACGCTAAGTACATTTTGCAAAAAACACAAATGGGAGATACACAGCTGCTCCTATTTCTTTGAATGGGTAGCTATGCTTTTATTTGATATTTTAAATCTAGAAGGCGAAGAATAAAAACAGTTTTTGTCAGCCTTCTAAGGCAGCAAGCACTCTCTCTAGTGCTTTGATATTTTTTCTGCAAAGAACAAGTTTGGTGCAGAGCCAGTAGGAATCAGCACTTCTGATGGGGGCTGTACAGCCTGGAGAAGAGAAGGCTGCATGGAGACCTTATAGTGGCCTTCCAGTATCTGAAAGGAGCCTATAAGGATGCCTGAGAGGACCCTTCATCAGGGACTGTAATGACAGAACAAGGGATAATGGGTTTAAGCTTAAGCAGGAAAGATTTTAGTTAAATAATGAAGAAATTCTTTACTGTGAGGCTGGTGAGGCACTGGAGCAGGTTGCCCAAGGAAGCTGGCAGTGTTCAAGATCAGGTTGGACAGGGCTTTGAGCAGCCTAATCTAGTGTGAGGCATCCCTGACTGTGGAGGATTTGGAATTTGATGATCTTAAGGTCCTTTCCAGCCTTAATTGTTCTATGATTCCACGATTCTCTTCCCTTCAGCATTTGTGTCAGGTCCAGGGAGGTTTATGAAGCCTGGCTTAAGTATAAGGGCTATATAAAGGAAAACCATAGGCCATGGGAACCTGTGGACGGAGCTAAATGGCAGGAGTTAGAACAGAGCAAGGAGGGTTTTCTCCAAATGCTGTAGCATCCCTGAAGCCCTGGCCTAGGCAGATGCAAGTTGCAAATCAGCTAGCCTTTGCTGTTACCCTGCAGCACTATTCAAGTCAATGACTTGGGAAAGAAGGACTCTGTGTGGGCTGAGAAAGCATGGGTGGCCCAGTCAAGATGGGACAGCAAGGGATGCATTTGTAACAGCTATTGCAAAAGAAACTAGTACAATAACTGTGCAAAACCAAGAGCTAATACCAAAACAAAATACAAGAAACTTGCTGGTGTATTGGCTTTCCTAAAGTTCATCATTCAAACATAACCATGTATAAAGATAGCGCTGAAGCGCGAGATTTTGGTTGTGGTCTAGGATAATGCATCTTCTCTGGCACATCTTTCCTGTGGTGGCTCACCTCACAAGAAAGTAATTTTTCATGTATTTCCTTATTGAGCAGAAGTCAGAAGAGTTCTGTTAAACTCAGAATCTCAGCTGTACAGCATTATTTGATTTTGAAGGATTATAAACATGTTACGGCTTGTCTTTGTAGGACTTTTATTATAATTGCATAGAATCCTTTCCTTAGTCATGACATTTTATTTATGCCTTATGATAACTTAAAAATAAACACCATCATATTGTTAATATACAGCAAACAAATAATTGCTTTTCTTAAGAGGTATATATCTGACATTAATATTTTTTTCACCTAGAAAAGTCATCAAGTTGATCTGAAAAGCTTTTAAGCGTTTTGAAGTCATTCTTAACCTATATCTTTGCCAGCACTGTACAAGGGCTTCTTTTCAATTTGCAGTTGTTCTGGGGAGGTGTTTCAATTCCTGATTTAGACTGTGGTCTCCCAGAAGTTCCAGGGTTTCTGACTTAAAGACAAAGCTTCATGCTTTATGTTTGCTTGCAGTAGAGCAGTAATACACACCATGCACTGTGCTCCAGTATGTAGGTTTTTAAGAGTAACTCCAGTACTGTCAGACTTTTCTGGGTCTTCTAACACTTGAGCACTGTTTTCTGAGAGAACGAGTCAAGCTTGTATAGATTTTCAGCTTCTTTTTGTTGCACAAATTATGTGGCACTCTTAGGCAATGCTTGCAGTAGTGTGAGGTAATGTACTAGAATGTCTCCATAGAAATATCTGAATATTTGGCACCTGGTATTACAGCAGAAGACATGCTTGCATTCAAACAAATCCTGTGTTCTTTAGCATAACCTGCAAAACACTGGGTGTGGGATTAAAGAAAGCCTCTCACTTTAGGAACCACCACTGCGTAAATTCAATTGTAAATGAACATGTATCTGAAGTAATATTTGAACCTTCACAAATCTTTCACATTTTGATGTGTCTTGAACTCATTGTTTCAAATAACAGGCTAGAACTTATTCCATCTGGGAGGCATGGAGCCAGGACAGACAGTTTCAAACAGACCAACCTACTCAGTTTTCATTTGGAAGCTCTATCCAAGCACTGATCCACTTAAATTACTTGTATATTAAGCCTCACTTAATAAAACGCATGATAAGGAAATTATCATCACACATTTTTTGCCATATTTGAAAATGTACAGTGATGACAGTACAAGCAAGCCTAAAGCTATTTACACCACTCCCTAATTTATAATTACAGATTTACAGTTGTAAACACAGAAATATTAAACTTGCTCTTATCTTTAGACCTGCGGAAGGTTTAATTTTATGTGTCTTTGATTCCCACATCCCCACCACATGACTGAAGTTAGCTGAAATATGCTTTCTTTCCTTCTTTTTCCGTTTGCTTTCCACAGGCCTGCTAGATTCTCTTTTCTTGTGTGTGTCAGTTCAGGGTATAACCCTGCAGTTGAGTTTATTTTGACTGTAAAACACAGCAGTAATTTATATGCTCCCCTACTTGTCACTCCTCTGAGGCACTGCCAGCTGTCCAGGCAGCAGTTTAAAGAAAGAGCTGTAATGAGCACAAGTGCGCAGAGGATAAGGGGAAGGCACATGCAGCACACAGCTGTGTTCTTGTTTCCTTGTTGTTGGTGGTTACGTTCAAATAACATTACAGTAAACTAACAGCATGGCAAGATTTTCTGCACAGGCACTGCACACCTCCTCCCATGGATTTATCATTCCTTTCTTTCATTCCCCAGTAAAGAATAGATTTAAAGGATGAGGAAAAACCCCTAGCAGCTGTTAAGTTATACAGAACATGAGTTATGAGTGTAAAAGCTTGCACATTCCCGTCTTTTTCCCCTTTATCAAGAGTAAGCTCTTTGAGAAGGCAGACAAAGCCTGGTGGTGATCTTGATGTTCTTGACATGGGCTTTGATTTTAGCTTGTTTGAGCTCCAATTTTTGATGTAATACAGTTGTGAATTTTATTTCTTCCATGTCTGTGCAGTACACTTATTTAAAATTTATCATCACTGAAGTGTTAAAAATATCAGAAATATCCCTGCTCTGAAATCTAAGTCTAGTCTCCCTGAAGTCTTGGAAGAAAGTACTACTACCCATTAGATCATTTAAAACAAAAGAGTATAGCACACTACAAAATACGTATTTTACCAATTTGGATGATTATTCTCTCTGTACATGTCTTATGCCATACATGTTGTTTACATTGCTACCTGGTGCATTTGTGTGGCACAAGCTGTGCTCATGCAGTGCCTTGCTTTGGCTGTAACAGTCTACCAACTGTCTTGGACTTCCAAGACAGGCTGGTAGACAAATTTCTGGACATTTTTCTTCAGTGAAATCATTGGGCTATTCCTTCTGTCCATGGGCTTATCCATAGAGGTCACATCCAGTAAGCTGCAGTGCCTTCTTCCCAAACTGACATGAATGGGAGAAACCAGTCCTGGGAGAAATTAACCAATCCATCTCTGTTCAGGCAACTAATTGATGTGCCTCCTTCACCAGTATAACATGGGAGAAACTTCACACAGAAGAATGACAGATCATATTTTGGACTCAGAATTTAGTAGTACATGCATCCTGGATAGGCTAAAAGAGTCGTGACTTCCACAAGCTCCTAGAAACAATCACATACTCCAAGGCTAATTTAGAAACTCGCATTTCATCTGAAAACTTTTAACTTGCTATTTGATTTATGGGAAGACGTCAGTGTGAAAATGAAGAAAAAATGTCTTTGCTTCTATCTTTCCCGCAGTTAAGGTTTTATTTACATTATATAATCATTTTCTTCCTTATCACCAGAAAGCAACAAGTGACAGGACATAGCACTTACTGGGGCAAAAACGAGGACTCACTGCATTAAAAGGTTGTTGTGCGGATATAGCAGCTTCATTAACATTTCCTCCCTCCTTTGTAAAAATTTAGCAAGCAAAGATAAGATTGAATTTCAAAAAAAGAGTAACAGTTTTTTCCCCTCAACTTAATTGCCTAATTTTTTTTATCTGCACTCAGATCCCATTGATTTCTTAAATTTGACATCTTTATGGGCTTCCTCAATACAAAGAAATAGTGTCAAAATTTCTGGAAACTCTTCTGGCTGCTTTGGGTGGATTCAGAGGTACCTCAAACTTTGCTTCATCTTTACAGATTTTGCCTGTCTAGTTTACAGTGAAAAAATAACATAGATGATAACTTTAAGTGTCAACTGCTTGCTATCAAAAAATCCAGCATTATTCCAGGAAAATAATGCATTATATTCTTTCTCTTATTATACCTGTTTTTCTCTTTTGAACCAGGAATGAGCAGGTAAAATAAGCATTTAAGTTATCATTGTTGCTATGACCATAATTCATTGAACAAGAAGGAAGCAATTCTAGTAATGGCAAGAGATTTTTTTTCCATGTTCCTGGCAAATACCAGTCATAAATCTCTGCCTTCCTTGGGAAAATCTTGCTCATATTTGAAGATTTTTATTCAGTCAACTAAGAATTTTTAGCTTTCAAATACTAATGATGCATTGTTGTTTTTTTTTTTTTTTTTGATCATCTATCTGATTGGAAAGTTGCTGGTTTTGATTTTTTCTTTTTAAATGGAAACTGATTCATAGAGAAGATGGCAATAAGCAAAGAAAGCAATGATACATAGAGCCTTTGAAAGAAAGTGCCTTTCATGCCCTACAAGTACATAGTCAAAATGAGTAATTGGATAAAGAACACGCGTCAAAACTAAAACCAGCAAAGTCATGATGGCAGGCAGAGAACAAAAGAGGTAGAGGTATTTTTAAAACCATCAGCCAGTTTTCAAATGGCCACCTGCTAAATAAGCTCCTGTACCCTGATAGTTAAGGCAATCCACACAAAGACTTCTGACAGGTTTCTGAAACAAAAACCAACAAAACATGCAGAGCTGCCATTAGCTATCCTTGATTGAAAGCAGATTGCGGCCCTGCTCTGCTCTTCCCCTGCACTGGATTTTACATCTTCTACTGTGAGTCTGCTGTTCTTGACTCCCTTCCTTCAGGACAGCTTTCATGAACACTGGGAAACCTGCCCTTATTCCCAGTCCACCAAGGCTGCACTGAAAGTGGTTTCAGTCTTTCTTGAGTCCATGCAGCTTTTTTCAGTGGAGGCTGGGACCCTTGCATGGCAAACTTAAGCTACTTCCAACAGGCTTGCTTTTCTCATTTACCTTTGATGTAATTCTATGCTTATAGACATCTGCAGATTAAAATTTAATTCTTCCAAACTGCTACAAAGTGTATTTCAAACTCCTGTGCTCTTAACAGAGCACTCTTCTTCCACCAGATTTACACAAATGTTTAGCTCAAAAATTGGGAAGGCAACAAATACAGAAGTTGAGCCTGGCTACTAAGTTACTTCCCCAGAGGCAAACAAAAAGAAGGAAGTGAACAAACTGGGAGAGAGACAGATTAAGTTACCAGAGACTGACCTTGAAGGCTCAAGAATTAAAGTCAGGGAAAGCAGAGGCTGTAGTTAGTTGGAAAGTCCTTTGAATTCCTTTAATCCCTTAGGTGAATTTAAAGGAAAATGATCTGACCATTCTGCATCTGCGAGTAATTGAAGGCAAATAGGGAGCACTGTGTGATTTCCAGTTCAAGAAGTACGTAGTACACACAGCTTTTATGAAAGCAAATACAACAAATCTCAATTGACCTAGGCTGGCTAATAAACCCTGAAATGCCTCTAACATATGGGAAGCTGATGATGGTATGGAATCCCCAGAGCAAGAGGAAAAAAAAAAATGGAAAAACAAAACAACCAAACAACCAAAACTTAGAAATCTTTAGAGTGAAGAAGGGAAAAAAAAAAAAAGGAAATAATTTACTGTGAGGCATGTTTTTCTCTGAAATTCTGTAGTCTATAAATCATCTTCAATTGTGGGAAGCAGCATGGAAAGAGTTAACGAGGGAAACTGGATTTCCTAGTGCATGCACAATCCAGGTGACCAATCACTATGTAAGGTGGCACGCAGGTGGCACCCATGATCAGCCTGAGGGGGTATAAATATGCATTAAAACTGTGCAATAAACGAGCAAGCTCCATCACTCATATTGAGTTAGTGTCTTGACTCCGGCCGGTCTCCTACATCTGGATCCCTACATCTGGCGCCTGAGCAGGGACCCGAGAGATGCGACGTGAGCCCCGAATCTGAAAGCCTGGACCAGGGTGCAGAAGGGAACAGGCAGCTGGGGGAAGGGACTGGAATCAGACGCCGGAGTGGGAAGCAGCCGGGGGAAGGGACCGGCAGCCAGGGGAAGGGACTGGCATCCGACTGAGTGCACCAGATTGGACCCGCAATGGTAAGACGGCTTGCTTGGATATGGACAGAGAAGCGGCACTCACGTTCCTATTTAAGATCCTCTCTAAGCGAGGCGCGAGTATGGGTATGAAGAAACTCAAGGAGCTCTGCCACTGGGCAAAAGAAAAGGGACATTTGAAGGGAAGTAAAGTGGCAAAACATTTAGGCCAGACATGGAGAGAAGTTATGAACCACCTGAAGCAGATGGTGGCAGAAAAAAAGATGGCGATGGCTGCATCGGAACTGTTGGGTGCCACGAAGCAGTCTGGAGGCGTGTTGGCACATACTGCCCGCCTGTTCGGGGACAGTCTTGATAAGTCTGCTGGTGGCATACAAGTTCCGATGAAAGGCTCAGCCCATGAAGTGCTGGCCGGAAGCGACTCGCCCACCACCAGCTCTGCTACTGACTCCAATGCGGAAGCTTCATCTGTAGCGACCCCGCGCCAGACTGTTCTGGTGGGTAGCAACCAGTACTGGCCCAGAGGCGGGTGCAAGGCAGACTGCAGTAGTCCCGCCTCCTTCTCTGAATCAGAGTCGGAAGATGACTCCCCCCAGCGGTCACCCAAAGATCACTGAGCGGGACAGGATCCACCTCAGTTTTATGAGGGAACTGACTCAGCTATCCAAAAGATGTCAGCCCAGTTTGACAAAATGACAACTAAGAATGAAGAAGCAGATCATCGGAAGTCGTCTGTGCACGTGGGAGACGTGAGTGTTACCGCATCTGAAGGTGTGTTTTTAAAGCCAACACAACCGCATTCACAATAGTCCGGAGTGATAAGAGATGCCATACTCAAAGGAGACTGGCAAGCGGCCTCTGTCATAGCTATGCCAGTGCAAATTCACCCTGGGGCGCAGGGGCTCGGGGTTGGAGAATGGAAGTCATTTGAGTGGAAACTGCTGCAGCAGGCACAAGAGATGGTCAGTCAGTATGGTCTCCACTCTGAGCCAGTGAAGCACATTATCCAATATATTTTCAGTGCAGACCTTTTGTGCC
>WYDI02034355.1:0-10354 GCA_009867235.2 Psittacus erithacus
TCTGAGCCTCATGCTCTGCCAGGGAGGAGGGGAAGCCGGGAGGAAGCAGAGACAGGACACCTGATTCAAACTAGCCAAAGAGGTATTCCATACCACAGCGTGTCATGCCCAGGATGTAAACTGGGGGCAGTCACCTGGAAGGGTAGATCACTGCTCGGCGGGCCTGGGTATCGGTCGGCGGGTTGTGAGTGGTTGTATTCTCTTCCCTTGTTATTTCCCTTATCATTATTATCGGTAGCAGTAGTGGTTTGTGTTATACCTTAGTTACCAGACTGTTTTTATCTCAGCCCGTGGGAATTACATTCTTTCGATTCTCCTCCCCATCCCTCCAGGAGCTCCAGGGGGAGGAAAGGGGAGGAGTGAGAGCGAGGCTGCATAGTTCTGAGTTACTGCTGAGCTTAAACCATGACAACATCTTATTCCTCAGCACTTCAATATTGCCCAAGCATGCCTATTTAATCCAGTCATTAGCCATTTCTTGTGTTCATATTTCCTCTGTGGTACCTTTATGCTACACCTACATGAATGTGTGAACAGCTTCACAAAGTGAACAGGGACAGCAAGTTGACTTGAAAAATAACATAGCAAAATACAATTAGCCTCCATAGAATTTTTCCTGCTTTTTGGTTTATGCAACTTATAGTGAGTTCCATGCTATAAAGCCTCAGAGATTCCAAAATACCATATAATAAGGGCATTAAAGAAGTTTTATGTGTAACATGAGACCATATTTCCTCAGACAAATAAAGGATTTGAGTTTATATCCTCCATGTTCCACCTAAATACTCCTTTCTTTCGTAGAATAAGTGATGACAGGTATGGATTCCTCTCAAAAGCTTCTTTCAGATTTTTCCTCTATCTGTTTGCTTTCTTTTGTTTAATAAAAGCTTTACTCTTACAAGGAGGTTCTCTACCTCTGCAGAAAAGAGATTAGGACAGCCCCCAAAATAACCTTTTCCTATTGACATAATAACAACAACAATAACAGCAGCAGTCTCAATTTATTTAGCTTTCCTGAAAGCAAACAGCTTTCCTTTCTTGTTTGTTTGGGTTTGGTAATTGCCATGTGTAATAGCTAGTCATACTGGAGCAATTCGATCATCATAGTCTGGCCACCCAGAATTGTCCTCTGTGATAAATATAAAGATGTGCTGTACTTATTCCAGCAGTAATCTTTACTGTTTAATGATTCTGACTATTTTAGAGTATAATAGGGAGAAATATTACTGCTGAAAATCTATATTCCTGTTAAGACACCACAGTGAAAACTTGAACTTGCATTCAAATGTTTATTCTGTTTAAGTGTTTTGTGTATAGGGTAAAGAAGCTTTGATCCCCACATTATTTTAAATAGTTTTATCTCCACAGCAAGATAAGCTAGTCCAATTAGCTATAAATAAACTATTTTGCCTCTAAGTGAATGAAAAGAGCAACTAGGCAAAAAAAGTAAATAGGAAGAAAAAACAGAAAGCTCAGACCACAAATTCATTCCTCAAAGACATATTCCACCCCTGCTTCATATCAGGTTAACCTGCAGTACAAAAATACCCTTCTTCCTACCAGTATTATGCATAAGATCAATCTGAAGATTCATGTATCCCATGTTAAAGGTAGCTGTATTGGGTAGCCTGGGAGAGGCAAGACTGCAATGGCTCTCAGATCCAGCCTGACACATGCTCCCAAATAGGATCACACATATATGTAGCATACGCATACTGCTACATACACAGTCTGCCACACATAAATAGACCCTGCATGCACATGGCTGATACAGAGAAAACAGTGCTTTACCAGCAGTCACATTAAGACACAGCATTTGAACAAACATGAGCAGCACAAGATGGCTTGGTCTTGTTCCTCCACAGGTACATGGTTTGGGAAAGTCTGCCAGTATTCACTATGGATCCCCATCATAGCTGGGACTTTTGGTCTCGATCAAAGAATTAGTATCTGCTCCATTTCATATCTATCCCTGAGCCTTTCTTTTGATAGCCATTTCAAACTGGGGTCGTTTATAGACATTTATGTTTCATTAGCATCTCCTTTTAAGTAACATTTGAGAATTCCCTTTTCTACATTCACTTTACAGTAAGTAATGACTTAGTAGTAAGGAATGGTCCCCAACACACATCCTGAAGTGCATATATACCAATGCACATAGTCTAGGCAACAAACAGGAGGAACTGGAGCTCTGTTCCCAGTGTGAGTCATGATATAGGAATCACAGAAACTTGGTGAGAAAACTTACGTGACTGAAAGCCCACAACAGATGGCTACAAACTCTTTCAGAAAGATTGGAAAGAAAAGAAGAGGCGGTGGAGTTGTACTGCATGTAAAAGAGAAATTTGAGTGTATGGAGGTGAGCTAGAGAGACCACAAAAGTTCTATGGCATACAAAATATAAGAATGTATATCTGGGTATATGGACATGAAAGAAACCAGTACATCCCCTGAGGGGAGTGTTAGCAAACCAACACAGCCAGACACAATGTATTGTGACTCAGCTTTAGATATCCATTTTAGGAAAAATAGTTATCTCCCTAGTGGCGTCTCTCTTCTATTGGTTGTAGGCATATGGCTTCATTAGATGTATAACTTCTAAATTAGCTCACTACTACCTTTAAGCTAAGCAATTCCAAAATACTTTAAGACAAGCTTTCTTAAGAAACTTAGCTTGATTCAGATACATTCTTGAGATGTTAGAAGTCCTTTGTAGTTGATTGCCCTAAGTTTCTGGGTCTGCAGAGATCCATCAACTCCATATCATAGCAGTGATATTCATCAAAAGATTAGGAGGCTCTAAGGAAAGAAATTAACATGTTTTACAATGCTAAGAGCTATTCCATATGCATACTGTAATATATGACTATTCTGGATTAATACACAATATTGCAGAAAAGTCGAGTACCCAGCAAAAAATAATAGCAACAGATGCAGAGAATGAATTTAGTCACTGAACTGCAGGACATGGAAACTTTAATCCAGCTTCCACTGAAACATCTCAGAAAATCTTAAGGGCTTATTAACTATGGATTTAATACTTATGCCTGCATAACATGCTTTTCCAAAGTAGGACAGATTTTTCTTTGGATAAAGCATAACTTGATACTGATGGAACACTGTGGCTTTACTCAACATATCAAATTTTACTAATATAAACATCATTCACAAATTAGAGATCTATGCAGATGCACATGATTTATGCATTGAATTATTTCTCTGTAACACAGAAAAGACAAGCAGGTCCTTTTGACCCAAATTTGACTGATTTGCTGTTTCAGCCATGACCTAATTTAGAGCTGTGTCGGGCATGTTTATAAAATACTCAGCATTTAGACCATATGGTCTAGTTAGAGGCACAGAGCATCTTCTGAACCTTTCCTAGAATTAAGACTTCAGCCTCTTGGCAGTGTTAAAATTAAAACCCAAGTTTTGAATTTAGTAAATACCATATAAAGTGCACGTAATCCCAAAAGCTCTTCACAATGCAACCCAGCATTAAAGCTTCAAATTCTCTGTGAAAATGTCCATCTCTTTCTGATCTCTATAAATAGCATTGTTCTTGGAAATGGGAGACTGCTGCTTCTTATTTTTGACTGAGTAATTAACTATCCATATAACTAAATTCTATTTCTACCTTTGACATAGGAATTGCCTGCAAGTACTGAATCACACATTGTCTTTAACCAGCAATTAGATGTATTTGAAAAACCTCTAGCAATGTAATTCTGGATGCCCTTTACTCCAAATAATCCCACTGATGCTAAAATTGTTAACTACATCAATAAATAGACAAATAAAACTTGGAAGTCAAAAACTGACCACTTTCTCACACATATTTATATGCACAAAGGAACAAAGTATCACAGACCTGATAGAATATCACAACATTATCCAGTCTCTTCATCTGTCTACAGCAGGACATGCTATTCTATACTGGCAATAGAGGTTTAGAACTTATGACACACATTTTAATCCACTGTTAAAGATTCAGAGAGAAGAATCCAACTCATTCCTAAGCAGGACTTTCAGTGCTTTTTTATACTTACTGATCCGTGCAAAACCCTATCATTTTGGCAGTGAATTGAGGACTACAACACAGGCATCATTTCCTTGACAGATTTGCTGGAATTCCACCTTAAACTTTTCTCATTCAAGTGTTTTTTTCTTAGCTTTCTTAGTACTATCATAAGGCTCAACGTCAAAAGACTTTAAAAATCAAATTAAGTCTAAATCAAAAAGTCTACTCTTCTGTTTGTAAGGCCCATTATCCTATATATTGGAAGTGTTCAGGGCAAGATTGGACAGGGCTTTGAGCAACCTGGTCTTATGGAAAGTGCCTCTGCCCATGGCAAGGAGGTTGGAACTAGATGGTCTTTAAAGTCCCTTCCAACCCAAACCATTCTATGATTCTATTGCAGAAGTAAATTAGTGTGTTCTGAAGTGATTCGTCTTGACACATCTTTTCTGGCTATTAGTCTCCTCTTTATTTCCAGATGCTCCTGGTTCGCAAGACTATTTGTTCATCACTATTTGGAAATTAAACTATTGCTGACAGATACATAATTCTGTGGGTCTTCCTTTTCTACATTTTTTTAAAGTGTGGCACAACAATTGTCTTTTTGAACTTTGTTCTATAAATTCTACTTTCAAATTCTACTTCTCATTTCACTAGTCAATTTTTAACTACACAGAAGGAAAAATATCAGTCTTACAACATGAAAACAAATAACCTGTATGAGTAGCTGATAACCTATTCTTGATTTATTCAAGGCTGAAATCTTCTTTTATTGTTGGTTTTAACTATATTTATTTCTAGGCTGCAGCTGGTATTCTACTCAAGAATTATACAAAAAATTACTAAGCATGTCAACTTTCTTAGCATCATCTGCCAGTGGTTTCTTACTCTGAAAATATTGGACCCATTACTAGTAAACCAACTTCCACTCTCTATATACCTTTACGATTTTGCAGTCAGTTGAAAGTCAGTCCAGTGCTCTGTTATTATATTTGGGAAGAGACTAATTCATTTCACCACATGCAAATGTCCACCATGACTGTGATGAATAGTTAACGTAGTGAAATGGATACTCCTAGAATGCAATTCAGCACATCCTAAACTTCAGCAGAGAGTTTTCTGCTGCTGCCACAAAGAGTTTAGGATTACCGGCTTAAATGTCCTATTGTGCATATTTGTAGTTATGTGAGCTTGCTCACAGAAAGCCTGAATCATACGACCTTCCAGGTTTATGGTCTGTGTGGACTCCTTTAATGTTAATAATCCTATTCCTTTTGTCCTTGAATCATGACCCAGCACCTTTCAGAAAGCTCCATTTACAGTTTCAGTGTCAGAATTTGTTCTTTATGTTAGGAGGCTGAGCTAGTCCCTCTTCTGTTGCCTTTCTTTCCTAGCAAACAATACTTCTTTTGTTGCATAAGATTGCACCAGTCCTGCAGAGGACTACAAAACACAACTATTCTGCCAAAGTCAACTTATCCAGCTGCCTCAACATTCTTACTTTTAGGTAACTTTTTGTAGGGAAATCTTGAAGGGAAAAAAATCTCCACATTGGTCATTTTTCAGCAAGAGTTTAACGTCCAACAAAAAGAATCTCAGAATGAAAAATCATTGAACAATACTTCAGTTAATGACATTGCTTCAAAGCCATAGTATTTGCATGATGCTATAAAGGTAAGAATCTGGAAACCATAGTTCTCCAAAGAAATCTTCATATTTTTAAATACAGCACTTGCAATTTTTTGTTCAATGTATCATTTTCTGCTCATTTGAGCTTTCCTGTAAACTACTCAGAAAGTTTAATTTATTTGGCTTTCTCCTATGCAAATTAATATGCAAAACTGTAATAGAAGATTTCTGGATGTTCTACTTTGAGTATTATTTTCTGCTTCTTTCTCATTCCAAATATCTCTAATGCATGTGGTTTCAACACTTAATATGAAAGCCATATTTATCCTCTGGTGGGTTTTTGCTATGTCTTTGTCTAGGCTGCCCTTTATATTATTTCCCCACAAAATTTCTGTCCAAAAAAAAAAAACAAAAAAAAGTTCTTCAACCTTGTAATCACAGCATACCATAGAAATTCTCTTCAGAATTCTGAAATTCTGAAATTCTCTTCAGAATTTCTATCAGAAGGAAAAACCAAGATGACTTATTCAGACTGGAACGGAGATAGACTTGAATGCAAATACCTCCCTGCTTTTCGGGCATGACTATTTCTCTTACATTCCATTACTAGAATATTCATTGTGTTCTTCCTGGTTCTAATTTGGTTTGACACCTCTGACTCACAGATTACCAGATCCTCTTTCTTAAGCATAAGCCTTATGATGCCCTGTGGTTCTCATTTGTTTTTCCTTAAAATTCAGCTCAGGAAAAAAACCGTTATAGAAACCCAGTATACATTTAAATTACTAGTAGAATATTTTTTTATGATTCCACAGGACAAAAATTAGGTGATGAAATCTAAACCCTTATAAAAAGGGTCGAACAGAAACAGCTTCATCTCTCAATTGCTACATAAATGCTATGACTATTGCAGTTCTGAAACATTCGGGTTTTCTCTAAATTATGTTTCCACAAAATGTGTATGAGGTAAAAACCAAATAATGCTTAGAAAGCCTGACAGTCTTATTCTCTTTTTCTTTTTTTAAACAAAAAAGGCAAAAAACCCACAAAACCCTAAACAAAAAACAAAACAGAAAAACCCCTCCTAAACAATTCAAAAGCAATTTATAGAATCATAGAACAGTTAGTGTTAGAATAGTGGAAAGGACCTTAAGATCATCTAGTTCCAACCCCCCTGCCATGAGCAGGGACACCTCACACTAAACCGTGTCACCCAAGGCTCTGTCTAACCTGGCCTTGAACACCGCCAGGGATGGAGCATTCACAGCTTCCCTGGGCAACCCATTCCAGTGCCTCACCACCCTTACAGTAAAGTTCTTCCTTAAATCTAATCTAAACTAAACTTCCCCTGTTTAAATTTTAACCCGTTACCCCTTGTCCTATCACTCCTTTCCATGAAACATGCTACTATTAAATTTTATCTGAATACATAAAATACAAGGAAGGGGTCTCAAAGACACAGGTTGATTGTTTCTACAATCACAACTGAACCTAAGGCTCCCTAGCTTCATTGATCTCTAGTGCGAGGAGACTCATCTCAGAGTGATTATGACAGCACGTAAATTCTTTGCTAACATGCCTGAGCACTGCACAGTTGCCCCTACTGTTCCCATCTGAGTGATTGTTTTTTAAATATAGTGGTTTCAACCCAAAATTAAGACCCTTAGCTTTCTATATTGTATTGCTTTGCAACGATTTTATTAGGTGTCACTGGAAGCAGGGTAAGTATGTTTTAAGTATCAGCTTCCTCTGATTGATACGACAAATATTTCCCACAAAAAGTACCCCTTCCACATCTTATTCTCCCCTACCATTTTCTCTGATACTTCTTATTCATGATTAGTGAATGGTTACTGAATTGTTAGTGTCATAAAATGTTTGTCAGTGGTTAGCTGTCACAGAAATAAGAAATACATTTATGCAGACTTATCCCCAGTTTCTGCAGAAAGCTGAACACTTTGGGGGGGGAGGAGGAGGGGGTCTGGAAAGAGCCACCAAAATAAACAAAACCTCCCGTATTTTGTTGCTTTTTACAAACCAAATATTTTTTATGATTTCTGAATATCTGTAGAAAATCTTAATAGTTTTATTCCTAAAGCTGCTTGAAAAGCAGAGTAAAGAGAAACATCTAACCAAACAAAATATCTTTTATCTCTTTCCGTCACTTGTGACTTTGGTGAAAAGCTTCTGTAATACATTATTTGGATAACAGGTACAAAATATTAATTCTTTTGTTCCACTAAAAGACATATATATAAATGGAGTCCCAAGAAAAGTCTTGGTACAAATTAGTATGTCATCCCAAGAAACTAAAAGTTCTAAATTCCTCCCATTGGCCCATATACTTGCTTTCATATGCTTTCAAGTAGCAAAACGTGCATGACTGGAGATTTGGTTTTAATTAATTCATTATCCATAGTATATTAAGGAAGTACCACATTTCACTTTATTCAAATTACACAGATAACTTCATGTGTTCTGTACTTAAACCCTACAGATTCTACCCAGCATAGGTAATTTTTGCACTGGCATAAATGAGTACACACAGACTAAAGTTAAATGAAATAACTGTGTTATTTCATTAAATAACATTAAAAAAATTCATTTAAATGAAATAAAGTTAAATGAAATAACACAATTACTGGAAAGTAATTGGACACAAAGCTCAAAATTGCGTGAAATAGCATAAAGCTCCTAATTTTTTTGTTCGTTTCTTTTATCCTAAACCCTTTTCAGAATGTAACCTCAAAAGCATTTACAGACACAACATGTCCTTTTGCAATGATCTGCTGTTAACAACTCCCAACAAAACTTTCACTGTATACACTACTTCAATCAGTGTCAGAAACAAGAATACATACATTTCTTTTGTGTATTCTGTTTGGTATACTGTGTTGAATTTCTATAGGGAGATAAACGTTCTCACTTCCAAATATCTTTTAATAAACCATTTGGGGTATCTGCTAGTAATGTAAACCACCTAATAGGGCTCAAGAGATCACTGCTAAAAAGTTCCTCACATTTCAACCCAAAATGATCATTAGGCATACATTTAGCATGTTTATACTTGGAACTTACACAAGAACTTTTTCACAAGGATCCTACACAAGAATGTTTCAAATTTTGCAGCAGATTATTTTTTTCTGATGAAAGCTAAGATTTTTTTTCAGAACATTTGATAACAATTTTGTATTATTTCAATATCTCCTCAGTAGAAATGTGTCACTGAGTCAAAGTAGCTACGTATCTTGATGTTCCACAAATGGCATTTATGAAACCTACTCTAGTGTGTAGAACAGGTCTCCACATACAGAAACCAAAGAGTATAAAAAGGTTTAATTTATACTGCAAAATTACCAAGACATTCACATCTTCTAATGCTTAAAATTTCTAATTCATCCCAGTAACTGAGAATGAAGGAAATAATTATGGGCAGAGATTACCAAAAAGATCATCTAATTTTTTTGGTCTTCCTTAGGAAAATGTGATACATGTGACAGTATTACATTTTCAGTGGGAGAGCAGAAAAAACTGAACCAAATAAAAAAGTAATATTTCTCTTCTTGAAGATCAACAACGTAAGGGTGCTGAGTAGAATAAATATCAAGAGTGATAGGAATTGAAGATGAAAGGAGTATTTCTTCCCCTCTCTCATTTGTCTTACCTTTGCTGTCTTCTCCTGCAAAGAAATTGGCAGAAGTAAACCTCTTATGAAGCAGTGGTGAACCTCTGCATTCATATTTGATAGCCAGTCTTCAAAGACAGCCTGGCTAGAGATAAAACTGCAGAGCAAATGTTAAGCTACAGTTCCCCTTAATGGCAATGCTTACACAGGTAGTAGACATGAGTGATCAATCTGCAGATGAGTTTCTCAAGTACGTTGCTAATCGCCCATCTATTTTCTGATGGAGTTCCTTGTAGTCTTCTATAGAATTTGTAGACAGCTCTGCCTATATTGTCATGTACAGATTCCTTCATTAAGCTGCAACACAACTTCACGTCAGTAAGAAGTCATTTGGAAAAATAGACTGTCACAGATGGAGTGACACACTTCACTCCTAAGAGAAGTAACAATACGTTTATTGATACAAACCAGCAATTTAACTAAGTTTGATAATAAATGTGACAGTGATTTAAGAAGATTCAATGGCGAGGTGCACTTGATTATTTAGTGCATAGACAACTAGCTCAGACAAAACTGTCAGGGAGACCGTCCCATTGAGTAGTGAGGTTCAGAAGGGACCACTCTGTATTCTAAACTCCTTCTCAGAAAGAAGCTTAAGTGCAGCTAGATCCAGACCTAGTCTCAGACTTGGTCAACAGTTTTTGTCTAAAGGACCATATACGCAAAATCAATCTTTTATATCACTTAGCTAAGAGTCCAAAGTTTAGCATGCTGTTAATCACTTATCGACACTCTGCTGTGGCAAAGAATCTCTCAGACTCAAGGAGTAACCTTGAGAGGCATCCCTACTCAAGGGAAGATCCTGGCACACAGTCCACTGCCATGCAAGAGAGCTCAGTGGGCCCTGAGCTATCCCTGATTTATGGAGTAAGATGGTTGACTCATGGTCTTGTTTGCATACTGACTACAGAAACCTGCTTTGAATCAATTTTGACCAGGACTATGGTTGTTATAAACGGATGACTGAGACCAATTTAAAAACAAAAACTATTTTAATTAGGCTGAGAAGCAATAAGCAAAAG
>WYDI02034356.1:0-28542 GCA_009867235.2 Psittacus erithacus
TCAATTTTATTGCATTTTTTTTTATTACCAAGTCAGTTTTTCTTCATAATTCCTGTCCTAGCAACCATCTGGCTATGTTATTTTGTTACCTGCAAGGCAGGTGGAATTTAAATAATGGCTAAGTTGGAGGCACAGTCACTGCGTGGCAATACATTTTTTCCTGTGAATGCAGGTTAAATAACTATTACCTGTGACATACATTACACAAACTCTGCTGGAAAATCCATTGCTTAGTGTCAGAGCTGGATGTCTTTCAAATTAATATCTTTAGATATATTATATTCTTCAGGATTCGAAATGGATAATTGGTAGAACTGTTCTCAGAAAGTTGGGTCACAAGTCATAGTATCCCTTAGGTCTTAAAAAAATCCTTTATTTATAATGTAACTGTAAACACAACACATTTATCCTGCTATAAAGAGGGTACCGGGACACAGGGAATTCAACAGTGCTGATGCCATCCTTCTTATTTCTTACTGTCGTATGACAATATCAGAGGAAAACTTCCCTAGCTGGGACAAACTTATATATGTCCACTGTTCTGTGGAATAAGTTGTTCAAGTAGGCGTCCAGCTACAGAAAGTGATAGCAAATTAAGTAGTAAATTGCTGTGAATGCACATCTGAGGTGATCTCAATGTCATATATTCAGAATGTGCACCAGTGATACAATTATTGGACCTAATAAAGAAGCATTAGTTGAAGTTCCACGTACCAAACTGCACAGGAAGATAAATCATCGGGAGGTGCCCTTTGGCAAGAAGATCATCTCTGAATTTATGAACTGTCTAGCTATCAACTCAAAGGCAGCTCTTCAGGCTCTCATAAATTGGAGATATTGGAAATGATAGACCAGGCCTTGAAAAATTACTGTTTGCATGTCTCTGATTTAAAGCGTCTCAAAGAATACTGCTGAGAAAGAGGGAGTTTATTCTTCCTGCATTGTAAAGCTGGAGCTTAGGCCCACGTAGCTGCCTACAGCATTTTTTAGCATTACAGTAATGGAAAGAACTACCAGAAACCAACTTATCTGTGTTACTCGTAGGAAGGCCAAATACTTCAGAGGCCTTGAAATAATTGTTCATATTTCTCTCTCTTTCATTTTTCCTCCAATTTCTCCTCTTGCTCATTTAATGAATCTTTATTTAATAGTTGTGGAGTGAAGAGAGTCCCATTCAAAGTTTTAAGTTTTGGCATAAAAATACAGAAGAAAATCATATATCCAACTCTAAGCTCCCCAGCAAAACCCCAAAATACCAAACTAGCGTGTTCCTGGATAAAAACTTCATCTTCTACATTCATATAACATATAAAGATCAGTCTTGTCTCACTTCTTAGGTGACCGATAGATACATGCATCAAAGTCGAAGTTACAAATAACCCCTTTGGCATTCGTAGCAGATGCTTATGGATTAAGGTGAACTACGCTGACAATATAATTAGTGTTTATGTGATACTTTACTGCATGGGGTCCATTTACATTTATAACTACACCAAGATCTAGAACATCAGTTAATGTGAAAATTATGCATTGAGGTTTAGTGCATACAGTTTAAATACTAGAAAAGTGGAGTGACACTTTGAAAACAATGAAGAATTCCACCTCTTCTCTATTCTTTGCTTTTATTGCAAATTCTGTGATTTTATTGCAAAGCTTTGTGTTATAAATACTCTTGCTATAACTTCTTATATTAACATCTTCGCTACCTATAACCAAGAATGTTCATGCCGCTATGCTCATGCCCATCCTCTAACCCTAAAGGTTTTATTTCCAGTTGGAAAATTTTCCAGGAGGAAAAGTGCTTCTCTGTATATGGAACTTATAACTACAGTACTGCCTTGCAAGAAAGACCAAAACAAGTCTTGCTGTGGATTGACTTGCCTCATAGAAGCATTCTCAGTACAAGCCAGTTGAGGAGTGGTAATACTTCTCTACTACTGATCTTAAAGCATAACTAATTATATAAGTTTATCCATAGATTTTTGAGGGTGTGGGGTTTCAAGAGTTCTTGTGACTAATATTGTCAGCTGTAGAAGCACAAGTGAATGAGTCAAGATGGCATATTCCAAAGTTTGTAGCTGCTGACAGAACCTGTGGGATGTTAATGATTCACATGAGTATCTGCACAGATAGCTGTGATTTTGTGGTAGATCCCGTTACTTACAAAAACTTCTGTGCAAAGGAAACATAATGTCAATAAATCCATAAGTTTAAGATGGAGATTATATGAATATTTCTGAATGCAAAATAAGATATAGTAGAAGAGTCTATTGCATGTGCGGTAGTAAAGAAGCCAAATTGACATGAATGAGCCTGCAACATGAATGAGAAGGGCTCTAGAAAAGACAACCACCAAGTAAGGAGCATGATGGCTAATTCACCATAGGCAAACACAAAGAGTCAGTGGAATCTAACCAGCAATCTGTGCCAGGCTCAGCCATTATGCCTACTGGTCATTAGCAGCATAAAATCTTTTCTGTCTTTAAATCAATCTTAGTTTTGCTTATGTTTAATAATTTTTGTATCAGTTTATCAGAATAATTTCATACAGAAAGTTTTGCTGTTTCACCATCATTCCCTCTGATAAACATATCCCTTTAGGGACCCTATGATAATCTACCACTGCTGACCACTAATCCCCCTTGCCCTTTTTTTTTAACTCCTGCTTACTTTGAAACAGGAGTAAAAGTGCATTTGGGTTATTTAGAAAGAAAATCATGATTGTATAATCTGAGGCCTAAATTATTCACAGGGAGAGGAAAGTCCTAGGAACTCAATACTCTGCCAGTGAGGTTTACCTTATGATTAGCTCATGTGACATTGATATCAACAAAAAGCCCTTATAACAAAGACTGAAAAAACACCTGAGCTGGTATCCTAACTGCTAAGTCCTAGGAACTTCACTCCAAGGAATGCAAATCAAATGTTTTCCTGCAATATTTCTTTCAAAAAATCTGCAATTCCCTGTTTGCACGCACAACCTCAAGATCAATGCAGCACAGATATGTTTCATTCACATTCTGTATAATCCCACAACTTTTATTTTCAGTAGATGGATAGAAAAATCTCCATCTTTTTGTACTGGTTTCAGTGCATAAATACACAAACATAAATCAAGTTCCTACATAGAATTCTAGTTCCTAGAGAATTAAAGAATTCCCTCCACAAATAAACTTAATTCCAAGGCACTTGAACTCAACCTGGGGTTATAAAGCATGCATTATTTATTCTCCCTATGATTACTAAAACTGATTTAAACTGTTCATAAAGGGGAAAGTTCAGTTTTATTTACCTTTTGTTAAAAAAGATCCTTGTGCTTCAGAATAAACTTGTCACCCATGCCTCTTAAATGGAATCTAGCAAGACAGAAACCCTCCTCTGAGTTAATCGCTGTCATATTTCATTTATTGTTGGGCTTTATAATCATATTTAATTTATTGTTGGGCTTTATAATCACATTTTATGCCCATTATTAATTTGTAATTAAGAAACAATGAGTTAAAATTATTGCAAGGTTTCATTTCCACCCCCATTAACATTTCAGATTTTTCTTTGGGGTCTTCATTACAAATAAGTTATTAAACTAAATGACGTGGCAAGTTGTCTATATTTAGTCACCTATAACTTTAGGTTGTGTTTTACTGGCTGAAAACATGGGTAGACATCACTGCAGACAACAGGAAAGAAGAATGAGCTAATATAAATATTCCCAATAGCATGCATTAATTTCCTGTGACTAAAACTCTCTGCCTGGCCTTTTTGAAAAGAGAAAGGTTTTCGAACTGATTAAACCCAGAGGCAAGTCTTTTTTACATATATTTTGAACAAAACCCAAATCTGCCCTAAATTTTATTCTAAGATTTAGCTGTGATCAAGTTCTCGGATACAGTCATGAACCACTGTGGCATTCTCCCAGGTTTATTCCATATTACTCAGAATCTGATCATCTAGGAGTTCAGTTTTTATAAATGACAAAGTATGCTTTCATTTATTTGATTTCATCAGATTTCAGTAGTTCTAAAATTGTTACTGAAAACATGATTCTGGCTATGCTACTAAGTTTGCTGCTAGAAAGAAGGCATGGCATATTTCTATTGTGAGTAGTCAATGTACATTTGTTGCATTGGGAGTATTCCTTCAGCACCCGGAAAAACTGTAATCAGATTTTTCCTCTTTCTGATCACTCAACTGTGTTCTTCCATACTCTTCACTTAGTTCAGCAGACTTCTAAAGTACAGAAGAGCTCACAGAGAATAACACGAATGACAGTGCATAAAGGCAAAGGTAATAAATAAGTGCAAAGCTATGGTAGCTAAAATGTAGGCAGAAACATAACCGAAGCAATTGTGATGAGCAAGAAGTTCAAAATAAGCTGAGAGGTTAAAAGCAACTCTTAAGACCTAGAGGAAAAGGGTAAGAACTGGAGAAGCCAATACTAGTCTGATTTGTCTCAAGCTCCACTCCTGCCTTAATAAAAGACTACATCTGTACTCAACAGTTTTCCAAGCTGCTTAAAGGATTTTGATGGTCAATGCAATTCCCATCAGAAATTTGCCTTATGAACTCAATAAATTTGGAAGTCAGATTGAAAGTCTCAGTTCTGAGAACAGAGACCATAATTTAAACTGCGTGCTATGCGACAGCTATTCCAAACAGAAAGAAATCATTCAAGTTAAGACGCTAATGAATGTAGAAATCTTCATTGGCTCAATAGCAGGACACCGCACTCCCTGGTCAGTGTGGCTCACTGAACACAAAAGTCTTACTATCAGATGACAGGTTACTATAATAATGAGTTAAAATTAGTGCTGGTTGGGATATTTTTGAGGTGAAATTTGACTTCTCTGTACCTCTGCCCAGCTGGAGACAGATAATCTCCACTCCTGATATCAAATAACACTAGAAGACAGGCTGTTAAATGTAGGATTAACAGTTTTACACACTATTAACTTCAAACTAGTATAAGTTGACAGGCACCTGGGAGTTCCACAGTGTTTTTCAAATACTGATTTTAATACTTTGTAATAAAATTGTTTATGTGATGTGTTAGCGTAATTGCTTGCAGGTACAACTAAGAAGTTTCCTAAGGTGTGAAGAACTGAAATCCTCTGGCATAAAGGTAGGAGTAAATAAATACTGCAATATGTTTTGTAGAGCATTTTAACGCACCATGTATCACATATATCAGAAGAAACACACTACTTCCCTTGCTTTCCTGAATTCACTCCTAGACAAGATAGGGTTACGTTCTGCTAACCTAAGTTGCAATCCAGTGTCCTGAACTTAATCCTCTGTATTTTACCTTTATAGGTCACACCAAGCATATGAAATAAGGCACTCAATCACATTGGTGACACTGGCAAAAAAAGAAAAGCTTTAGCACTAGACCTGGATAAGGCTCAGGCTCTTGCCAGCCCTTTTTTGCCAAATGCCACCTTATTATTCCAAGAGATTCAGAGTAAGTGGGATCCTTTGAAACATGTTCAAAATACCTCCTGTCCATAGCTAGACTTGTTAAAGAATAAGGTTGCTTTCTGATTACACTGATAATGGTTAGCTCGCTCTCTCTCCAAGGGATCCTTATTCCTAACATGGATTTTTTTGGGGGGAAGTGATATCTCTATTATACCTTTTGGATGAGGAGTTTCCTTCTCCTTTGAACCAGTAGTGCTGCCTGGCAGTAACTCTAAGCTGCCTTGCTAGGTAAGCTTTATACTGCTTTACTTATGCACTTACTAGGTCTTTCTAGGAAGCCCTTTTTTTTTTTGAGCTAGAGACTAAGTTCTTCATTTAATACTTCTGTAATAAAGATACAGGGCACTACTGATGGTCTTGTCACAGCTTCAGAGCACCGGTCAAAGACTTCTAACTAGCAACTGATTAATATCCATCCCATATCAACCATAGGGGCTGAGATCTGTATACCTTATGTTTCCAGCTTTTTGGCAACTGCAAACTTGGTTGGGCATAGACCTCAAGATAACTAGGGATAATTTGTATCCTCGTTATCAAAGTTACCTGCCTCAGATTGATTACTAGCTATCTTAACATAAACTTTAACACAAGATGCTTCTAGAGCATAACATCATTTTATGTTTCCTTCATCCTGTTACAATAAGGAGAGGAAAATTAGGGCATTCTATGTATTCAGTAATGTCACATGCAATTCTAGGTTTCTTTTTGTGGTTGTCCAACTAATAATACAAGTAAATTATTTATGGTAATAAGCTGTATCTAAATTAAGGTTTGTAGTTATTTGATGTTTTCTAATAAATGTATTAAACCAGGACAAAAAGGATTAATCAAATATATTATCTCACACAGGTTATTTTACTCAGATCATAAAAAATTGAACAAATTACCATGAATTAAACATTAGATGTGCTTCTCCTTTCGATTCAGCATCTGCTATCTAAGTTGATAAGACAGGAATCATCAAATACAAAGGTGTGAGGAGAAAAAGAATTCTAATTAATTTTAACATAGCCAGAAGCCAACACTTCATTACCGCAGAGAAGAAATTTCATGTTAATAAGAAAGCGTCTTCTGAAACAGACAGTTTCACAGCTTTGAAAAAGAACTCATTTTCCTTCTCAGCAAACAAACAATGAAAAAGTTATTTTCCAAGTTCTGAGGTCCTGCCAGGACCTACATACAACTCCTGTGTCTGGATTCCTCTGCTTTCCAAACAAGAGTACCAGATCACTTCTCTGCCTTTAGACTAAGATTCAGATCTATTTTGCTTGTAGGCATCACATTAAGGTCCATGCTATTCCAAATGGTAGTTGCCTCTTTACTTTGCAGGTTTTGTTTCTATTTTGGATATTACTTCACAGACATTTGCATGCTAGTAGTAAATGTATCATAATATGGAACACTAGTACATGCTATGTATGCACAAACATCAGCCTCTACCAGCAGTCTATACTCAATTCTTTGGTGGTATAATTTCTAAAAGCATAGTGCTCGATAATGAATTCTTGTTCTCTTCGTATTTTCAGTATTCAGCTGCAATATGTTTTTACCCTTACTGCATATGGAGTTCTCTTAATAATAATTTCATTTCTTTATAATTATAGACATGGATTTTTATTGTTTTCTTTCTCAGATGAAAGATCTTTTAGCATAGGTCACATTGTATTTTCACTTTTGTCATCAGTGGATTCAGCTCCCAAACATCACTGCTGATGGTAAAACATGATGTGAGTTTCAGTGAAGCTGGGAGATTGTGAAATCAGCTTGATGTACACTTCAGCACTGAACAGGCCTTTTTTTAATTAAAAAAAGAAAAAAAAGAAAAGAAAGTGAAAAAGTTCTATTACCAGATACTGGAGAGATCTATAACAGACTGTTCAAGTCAAGTGAATTGTCAAATATACCTTTTATCCGTATCAGGCCATGCCTTTCTTTTTCAGCAATTGCTCTGCTGTCAGCTGTCTGGAGCCCATATAGCTGAAAACAGGAGAAAAAAACCCAAACAACCCTTGAAATAAACCAGCATAATAATTTCTGCAGCACTTAGTGCACTTTCAACACCTCTAGGACCCATTCAGAGCTAAAAATCATTCTGTATTTTATATCAGGTAGTACAACATTTTGAACATGCCTCCAGACTATATGCATGATCAAAGAGCTATGACATATATACCATGTAAATAGACTTCTACCTTGCCAGAAGTGCATGAATCCCAGCTGGCCATTGCCAGTCCCAGTGAGATATATTCTCTCAGAATCTGACAGTTGCATTTAGCTTGAATATTGCATGTTGTATTAATAAGGCCAGCACACTTTTTTAATTGCATTATACGACTAGAGTGGAGTCTGTGAAACTGTTTAATGAGCAAAATATGTGCCTATAACTTAAGTGTTGGCTGTCCTGTGGGACTTAAATAAAATAAACGGGGAAAAATGAAACAGTTGCTTACCCATCTCCTGTTCAGAGCAGAACAAAGAAGGAAAAGCGCAATAAACCTGGCACTCACCATGTGGCTAGTAACCCAATGACAGTAAGAAACTTTCTTCTGGGAATCCCTTCTGGGTGGTACTGGTGGGATCTTAGAATTATACCCAGTTTTTTTACTTGAGCAAACCAGTGCAACATCATGGACAGCAGGACATAGGAACTGAGGCCACACAGTTAATACAGGAATTGGAATGGAAGAGGACCACAGAGCTGGAATAGCCAAGGACTACAGAGAAGACATTTGAGACTGACCTCAGGAGTCAGCAAAACAACAGGGTACGGAGCAAAGAGAGTGCTGTACAGAGCCACTACAATACCTGGAACAACCGCACCTCATTCATCGGGAGTCGCACACACATAATGCTTGAGGAAGGATCAGATGGGGAGCCAGCACTGCTTCAGATCATCATGAAGATGTTAAACAATAGTAATGCCAGTACTGACCCTCAGAAAAAGACCACTCAACCACCTCCTGCTTGAAATTCAAAGCAGTAGGCATTATCCTTTCAGTTCAGCTAGTTTTTCATCCACCCTATATTCACACATCTCTCTGTGCACCTCTGTATTATCAAAAAGGTTCCTATGTTCTGAACAACTGAAGTTTAGGAGGTTTATTTCTCTTCAAATTAGTTTCTGACCACCTCCCTCTTTCTTCAGCCCTAACAAGGTGAACCCAACATCTGCCATTTTGAAGTCATTAAAAACATTCTTATCTTGGTCAGTTGGTTCCTAATGCTATTAAACACTGGGAAATACATTTATAGCGCAGCCCAGAGGGATTTAAGTTTTATATAGAAGTATTTTTCCCATTAAGATGCTATAGGAGTTGGTGTCACTCCCCAGCTGGTCTGCAGACAGGCCAGATAACATTAAGGTTAAAAATTCTTATTCACTGCTTTATGCTGTTCAATAACACCAACTTTCCTGATATATACCATCCTCAGATTAAGAGTTTAGGGGGCAATAAAGGACAACTAGACCAAGTGAGTACGCTCTTTCTAAATACACATACAGAACTCAAAGCATCATCATTCCTAGACAGGGAATACCTCTGCTATTATTATTCAGAAAAGTAGTTAATTATTCTCTAGTGAAGCTCAAATGACTAAACAAGCCAGTGGAGTTTTTCCTAGTTAGCTTTTCTTACCCTTTTTTATACCTCTAATAAGTAGAAATCAGAGCAGCAGGAATCCTAGGCACATATTAAGATCTAGCATCTAAAGTAATTAGATTTAAATAAACCAAAATTAAGGTAGATCCTGTAAACATGGACCATATTTTGTGAGAAGGGGCAGATTACAGATACCCAGGCAGTTCACAAATATCCCATCAGTAGAAGAAAACTGCTATCATTTTTAGATACTACAGAAAAAGAAATGTTACCTGGTACTTCATACCTGAATAACTAGCATAGGAAATAAGGAAAAAAGAATGGAAGGTGGGGTGGAAATCTCATCAGCTTCAATAAATAATAGATTTAAAAAACTAACTTTCTACACCTGACATCTAAAGACCTTCATCTTTAACCTTTTTCTCCTACAAGAGCAGGAATTTCTAAGCAAACACAGATTTCTGAAAGGAAAATACCCATAGCAGTACTCAAGCACTTGCAATTTTAATCACTTTTCTTCTCCCCTCTGCCAGCATCCCTAAACTCTCAAAAACCGCTTCAGTGAGCTGCTCTGGATTACACAGGGACATAGACTTCTCTCACTTCCAGCAGGCTTTACTTGCTAATTAGCCCTTAATTAAAATGAGCTGCAGCTGGTTTGAGACACTCCCCTCTCCCCAACCCCAGTGCCCTGCTTCTAATTTCAGAACTAATAAAAATTCCCACAAGACAGCCTGGTCTGGGTACTTTGCTGAGAGAGTGTGTTCAGCATTTCTTTAGGGCTTTTGCTCCTTCCTCTCCTCTATTTGCCTTCTAAGTATGTAATTTCAAGAATAGGTTTTTCTTTTCTTTTTCTTTCTTTTTTCCCTCAGTTTCTTGGTTATTTTTTTGTGTTTAGGAAGTATTGTTGTAGTCAATTTTATATATACATATATATATATATTTCCCTTTTTCCTAGCTTGGAAATGTATTTCAGTTGATTTGATGAGGTGCTAGGTTCAAATAAACTGAAAGGCTGACAATAAAGGCTTGCTAAAAGACAGTGCAGATGTCTTGCATGCTTCCTAGATACTGCTGCCAATGCATTTCAGCTGGGGTTCATGATGTGTTATTCCTGCCTTTCCACTCAATTGAATCAAATTCCATTTGGTTTTGTGATGAGGACAAACATCCACAAAGGATGAAGCTAAAACTCAATTTGACCTTCCCTGGATTTGCATATGTCTGTGAGGATGAAAAGGCTGTCCAGCCTCTTCCCTGTCTGCATGACTATGCGTCACCATGTTTCTGAATATATATCACTGAACAAACCTCATTTCAGCTTCCTTGTTATGTTCCTGACTCATCCTCCCAAAAGTTAATCTGATACAAGCCAAGAAACACACTTCAAACAATGCTTCAAAATGGTTACTGTACTAATCAAATGTATCTCTGAGCGGAATTTTAAAGAAAAAATGAGGGGAAAAAAGAACTATATAATTATTTTCCACTTAAATGTAACCAATAAAAAAGTTCAGTCCACAGACCATGAGAGGCAAAAGATAAAGAGACAAATAGTGGCTCCCTTTCTCATTCTCTCCAGAGAAGTAGATCTTAAGTGGCATGTAATATTGAAACACCTTCTCTGTTTATATGTTGATAACATGACTGACTCGGCTACTGTTAGGTGTGAAAAGGTGATGCTAGTCTGTGGAGCATGCAGCAAAAGGTGGTTACAAACCTGGTTTTGAGGATTAGAAACCTCTCCATTGGAAATGCCTGGAAGCTTAAATAGAGCAAATAGAGCGTGTACAATCTAGAAAACTCTTGCTGTATATAACAGCAAGCAAGTAATGATTGTTCTGCATTGGTTTCAAGCTGCTTCTGTCAATACCACTTCAGTGTGGATAGCTACCCATGCAGCATCTGACTCACTGTCCATTTTCCTAACTTATATTGAGATGTCATGTTCGTTGACTTTTTGGCTTGTGAAAATGTGTAGTTTGTTGCATTCTGGCCTGACAGGACCTTAAGAATGTGATCACGCAATGTAACCAGTCCGCCTCTGGCAAACTCTATATGCAGTGTATGCTGACTGCAGTTTAACTCTGTAGACTTACTGCTGTAAAAGGGTTTTATTTCAACACTTGGAGGATCAGGATCCAGATTACAGTTTTATGTCATCAGATTTTCTGTCATGGAACAAGGCATGTATTTCTCTCCCAGCCAAAAGGCAGAGGTTTGGGGTTGATTTCCTCCCTGCTTTCCACATACAAACATATGAAGTTCAAAGTGAATGATTCCTTGGGCTACTTTGGATAAACTTTGAAACATCCAGTATCAAACACATTTGTTCAAATTCAATTTTAGGATATAAAAGGGATTACATCATTTCAAGGAGAAAAAAGAAGAAAACTTCCTTCATTCTGAAAATACAAAAATAAAAAAAATAAATATCCAGCTTTTAAATCAAAGTAGCGTGGTAAAAATAACAGGTTTTGATGGCAACTTGCACATTCAGCAAAACCGATAAACCTGTAAGGTCTTGTAGTGCATTTCGGATCCAGTTTCTTCTACTTTTATGAATACATCCATCATTTTATCTTCTCTATTCATGTTAATTTACTCACGCCTCCTTGCTTTGTCACTCCATCCCTACGTCTTCCAGAAAGAAATGGGAGATGTCCTGGTATATTTAATTGTTAATCTCCTCAGGAGATTTCGGTGTGATGGTTCTTCTTCATAATGTTTTTTTTGTAGTTGAAGGTAAAATGCCATAAATGTATAAACCCAAAAAAGAGTAACGCAAAGGGAGAAAGGAAGTAATAAAAGCAATTCAAGTACTAGCACAAGCATTATGGATCCAGGGAACTACTGGTTTCCTATTTATTGTATTGGGAGAAATAAAGTCAAATATGTTCATATTTCCTGTATTTATCCCCAATTTGCTAAGAAACCTGTGGAAAATCCCTTAAAGGATGCTCCTCTTCGTTCACAGGGGTGAAAACTTTTACATTTAAACTCTTGATATTTAAACTGAGGCAAGATGAATCTCAAAGCTAATGCTCTTCCTAAAGTGTATGATGTAGTAGACACTGGACAATGATAACTTCTCCACATACATTTTTTCTAATACCTGCGTAGTACTTTGTCCATAGGAAATCCCTAGGTGAGGAAGGAAATCTTAGTGATTTAACCCTAATTGAAAATAAGCAATAGTAAGCCTTGTTTCCCCACGTTCCCCATGTGTGTTTCTATCTATGGAACTTCTGAGTTGAAAACAAAATCAGAATTATAAATAATAAAATTTATATTAAAATGTGTTTGTAAAAAGAAGCTAATTTTGAGGAGCTGCAGGTTGAGGGATATGTTCAGATCAGGTTTAACTTGTAGAGAATGTTTCATAAGGCAGCACCAATTGCTTCTTTGTTTTCAATTTGTTTTCCAAGTAAGTGCGTTTTAGCATTTGACATGTAGAGAACATTTTTCTTCTGCTCTTAATCTTCCAGATCCCAGGTTTTACCTTTGCTGATGACTATTAGCTGTGGTGACTTATTGCTATATTTCCATATCTCAGGAGATTTTACTTTGAGTCTAAAGTAAAAAAAGCACTTAAAGTTGCATCTAGAGGCAGTTTGCTTTTGCCAATGATAGAATGCATTTTTGCCCCCAATCAGAATATATTCAAAGTTTGTCTCAGTTCAAAGCGTCCTCACAAATGGAAATTCTAGATCTTTCTGGTTAGGGACACACTCCAGGTGTGTCAAATTTTATGCTGTTGTGTGCTGTCCTTTTTCTATATATTTTTCCACTTATAACAAGAGATACTGGTGATGAATACACTTTAAATACTCTAAATAGTATTTTAATACTGCAAAGATACTTACGTCAGATGATATTGAACACTTTGTGTGCAGTCAACAGTATATAATCAATCACGCTCCTTGACTCACATCTAACTATCAATCACGTTGAGGAGAATGGTCTGTTCCTTTTCCTTCACAGAGACTTCTTTCACTACAAACTAACGTAGTCCACTGAGTGACAGATCCTGCCAAGCTGCAGTGAAAAGTGTTGTTGAAAATTCTTCAGCTCATCCAGAAAAGACATCACCTTCTCTTTCTTCCCAAAGAGTTCCTCCAGAAATTAACCCTGAGTTTCATAATGTTAAAGATAAACCTTCCATAGGTAGCTGTTAGGGGGGTTTTCAATTTCTGTCTGTCTGAAGGAAACAATAGAAGGAAAAAGAACTGTGCATTTAGCTGCTTACTGGAAACATAGGAGAGTAGCTCTGAATAGAAGAGCAACTTTGTGCTTTTGAGAAAAAAGTTCAGCTCATGATTAAACACCCCTTTGCAAAGGAATGAAGTAAGATGCTAGAATCAATTTTAGGATTTGTAGTTAATATACAACTGAAATAAAATTTTTTTATGGGGAAAAAAATAAATTCTTCTTCTTTTCCCCAGTATTCTGCACTTCAGGCAGTAAGTTACAAAACACAAGGAAAGGTAACAGTGCCCTGCAGCTCCAGCAAGTTTAGTCTCATGTTGCTTTCCTATAAATGACCCTGAAGGTGAAGGACAGTGAACAATCAGTTCAGAAAATGACTTGGTTCACTTAGTGTGGCCAGAGGTGAATGCATTTTTCATAAGTTTATGAAAAATAGAGGAAGTAATGAGATCCTGTGCTCTTTTTTTTAAGCCATACACACAATAATAAAATATAAGTATGGTGTGAAGGAGCTATGCAAAGAAAATCACTCTAAATATCTGCTGCAAAAAGTAGCTTGGGAGAGCTGATTTATGTCCAAGGGCAGTAGTTCTAAAATCCATGGAATTATAAGTCAGAGGAAAGCAATGATTTCTTTATGCGCATGTAGTGCAATTACTAATTTTTGTCTTACTTGTACTTATCATACCTTTTGTACAATTTGAATACATCTTACAAAAAGTGGGATTTAGAAGTGAGTTAAAGGAATAATATTCCATCTGCAGGAAATCAGCACATTTCAATATATTAAAAAAAGATCTGAATATCTGTTGAATGGAATCAAAGGATCCGCTTTGGCACTGTTTATAGACTGAAGTTAGACATTAAGCAGTAAAGAAAATAGAACAAGAGAAAAACTTCCTGGCTTGTTGGACTGAAGTAATTATTTCTGAAGTGAATTGATCTTGTGCAGTAATGTGGTATCACAGGGAAGCTAATATAAGGAGGCTCGAGGCTCAAGTGCTTTTGGGTTTTTGTTCTCATCTCAGGGTTGGGTATCAAAATGCATTTCACATACTAGGTCTGAGGTGTGATGCATCACATCATAATTTCTTTAGAGAACAGGTGCAGTACATTATATGGAGTCTGTTTCCAGTCTATGGCACTTTAGAGAAAGTCAAACCTATCTCAACTACAGTGTGGTATCACATGGAAATGTGGCACACTCTTTAGTTGACTCAGAGTGAAGTTTCAAGTGAGTAAAAAAATGATGCAATTTTAACATGGGATAAATATAAAAGTATGATATTTTATTTTAAATAAATATTAGGTAATAAAAGATAATATATTGTAAATATGCAGCAAATAAAAGATAATGTAATGTAATTTTAAGGATATTATATTGGCAAGGCTGAATAAGCTTTCTTACAGTTGTGATTGTTGTTTTTTACTCTTTTGCTTTACCCAAGCTTTTTTCTACATTAAGTCCAGATCTATTTTGCCAAAATAATATTCTAAAAACCTGTTGAGGAATGGCTTGATGAGAAAGGGCATGGCTTTCTGGAGCAGTTGTACAAGCAGACCAAATGCTAGGCCGCACTAGGCCACGTCTGAAAATGCAAGTCATGATGAGTAGAGAGAGCCAGGAGCAAGCTGACCTTGAGGGGCTGACAAACAAGAAAGCAAACTGCAAGTAGGAGAAATGTTGATGTGATCCTTTAGACTTAGCCAATCATGTAATAACTAGTTCATGTAAACTTTTAGGCTTAGCCACTCATGTGATGACAGGTGTGCATAAATTAGTGAATAAAGTATATAAGCTGCACCGACTGGCAATAAAGTGGAACTTGCTCATCACTCATATTGAGTCGTTGCTTGATTCCCTGCGCCGTCGCCTGCAACAAAAACCCACTGTGTTTGGTATGTAATATAACCTTTTAATAAATCCTTGAAAAATCAGTCATCCTACTGGAAGCTGGGAACTGGGTCCACTCCTTCAGCGTTCTTCTATGATTAGTCACTCTCTGCAACAATCTTTTTAAAAATGGGAATTAGAATGTTTCCCTTTCCCACAAGTGTGTCATGAAGCAAACCCCTGTGGTACAGTTAGGCACTCAACTATTCATTTAGAGTCTGCTGTATTTCTAGGTACAGTAGTTGTGCAGTTAATGACAGAGTTTAGATAGAGATTACCTACCATTTGGAATAGAAAAGGTCAGGTTATACAAAACCTATTAGGATATTAGGAAAAAATGTTGATGCTCCCACTTAAGTAGATGAGAGGTGATACTACCAAGGTCAGGGTGATCCCTGTTATGGATATATAGAAAGGACACAGGGAAAAAAGGGAGAGACAGGTAAAGCTGGTTTAAGTTGTGACACTTTAAAAATAGACACCAGGCAGAAAGAGGAATCCTTTTTCCAGCCCATGGTTATATTTCTACAACAGCGTTTAGATGGACATAGGGAAAAGAGAAGTTGAAGAGTTGGTTTGATGGATTTCATTTTCATTACTCTTAACATAATCAGTATAAGAAAACAATTAATCCCTGAACAGACAGCACACCTAGAAAGACCATGGCCATGCTGGAACCCAGACATTGCAATAGTCCTGTTTAGACTGAGCTAGGAAAAAAACCCAGCAAAAGAAAGTGGGAGAAAAAGACGTAAGACAAGTCTGGCTAGATTGGGCAGTCAGAAATTCTAGGAGTCTTTTTGCTTCTTGCCTTTATAAAGGCTAAGGCACTGGTTAATCTGGAAATGTTTTAATTTCTATAACACTTTGGGTTAGGGAGGCGGGGGGGAAACAGTTTGGTGTTTGAAAAGCTGGCAGCCAAAGTCATGGCTTGGAGGTCAACTGCACACTTGGATTCAGAAACAGGCAGAAGTCCTCCCTATGTTTTAACGCTGGAGCTATTGCTATTTTGTTGTGGTAAGAATAACAAAAAAGAAAGTGTAAAATAAGAGGGATTTCATAAGGTAACTGGTTCTAGTGGAAACACAATGTGTTTGAGGAGGAAAGATTCCTTCCTCCTTTAGGAACTGTGCCAACATGACTCCCCTGAGAAAGCTGGTCCTTCAATTTCACCCATTTGTCTCTTGTGATGTTTTGTTTCCCTTATAATAAATATTTCAAAGCTCAGATTTGAAAAATATTTTTCCCATTGACTTTAATAATTAAATCAAGTAAGATAAACATGTAATGGAGAAAAAATGAACTTCATATAGAATAATCTTCACGGAAAATGCACATGCACATTTTCAGAGGCTAGGACTATGTGCTTTTAATAAAAACTTATATGTTTATATTTTTTTCTCCTTAAATTATGCATCAGCTGCAACAGCTATAAACATAAAGAAAACTTCCTAAAATATTAATGACATGTCTAAAATATTAATAGTGATAGTAACTTAATTCAAATGAAAAATAAACATACTTACAGTATGCTCTTTTTTTGCGATGCTGAAATTGTTTGAGACACTGCAGGATTTGATAAATTAAATGGTCCTCACATTTTATTTGTTACATAGAACTCCTATATCCTGATTTTAAAGTATATTTAAAACTAACAGCATCACATCCCACAGAAAGTATGAAGGATTGAGCATGCTCAAAGGTACTTGAGTGAAACTAATCTCCTTATATTTGGTGTTACTTCCTGACCCTGCTGGAATAACCAGGTAAAGAAGTAATAAAACTATTGAGTTTGGTAAGTAGTACTAATACATACACACACATTTATATATATAAGTGTGTGGTATTATGTGTCTATATGTAAAAAATATGTGCCTTTTATAAGATATTGACATGGATGTTGTAGATGTTCAGTTTTCTTTCTAAGGTATTACAAATGTTAATTCAACTGCTGAAAATGCAGGAGAAATAAAGGACCGTAATGTCATAGCAGGGAGTAAAATTCATTATTGGCCATTAGACATCATTGGTCATAACACAAGAAATCAAGGTATCTTTCCAGCTTCTTTTTATGAAGGATGAGCTGTATGTATTGTTTAACAAATAGGGGATTTTTAAATCAAACTGTAGAGAAATGTACATAGAAGCATGTAGCAAATTACCAGGAATTTCCCATGAATTTTTAAATGGATTAGAAAAGGATTCTTCACATTCTTGTAAAATTGGTTCATCCTTTTGACAGGTAAACACAATTGCATGCATAAACCATTATTCAGCAAGTCCATGAACAGCTGATTGCAAAGAGACTCTCCCCAGAGAATCTGTCTGCATATGCCTATTTCTTTTGTAATCCAAGTATCTCCTGTTGTCAAGAGGTGTATTGAGTTAGGAAAAACTTTAGCCTCTCAGTAAGGCAATTCTTTGGATGTTGTGGGAAGAAAGCAAGATTTAAGTAACTAGGCACTATATTACGTTTGCAATCTGTCTCAGACTTAAGGTTGAGCCTATGATTAAGTTATTTGCTGATATAGTGCTTTTGGATTTCATTCTGAAAATAGTTTATTGAGAACTGTCAGGTTCCAGTGATCACAGCAAAGGCTGTTTAGAGAACCAGGGACTTATTTTTCCCTGTTTTACCACTTCTGACAGGTGAACGTTCAGATCTTTCAACTAAGAAATGGCTATTTTAAACTTTTGAGGTAATGCAAAGTGCAGTAAAACTGCATCCAATTAAAAATTAATTCCCCAACAATGTTAACTTACAGGTCACTCATCTTTTTAAGAAGCCATAAATAATGTATTCATTACTAATTAGCTGCACCTACTTTGTCATCATATCTCCTATTTAATGAGCAACATGACAGAAGTATGGTAATTTAAAATGATATGACTTGTCAAAAAAGAGTCAATTAAAGGAATTCTCTTCAGGAGGCTCTAATAGAGTTCAGGAGAGGATTATGCCAGAAACAATTGAACTGCATGTCTTGTGGGTATTTTTTGAGATTTCAAACTTCTTGTGTCCCAAACTGAGACAAAAAGAGTGAATCTGGTTTTTTGTAAGAAAGGCAAAGGCACATCAGTTTGAATCAGTCACTCTGTGTATCCTTATTGCTTGTATTTCAAGTATCTCCTGCAGTGCGCTGTCAGTAGGCTGAATTGGAAGAACCTTTAGTATAGCAGTTCTTAGGTTGTTGGAAGAGAAATTAGATTTTTTTGGAGAGTTTTGAAGGGTGAACAATGCTCCCCATGGTCCCACGATGTGACTTCTGGTGACCTAGGGGCATGAACAGTAAATGCCTTTGAATATGGCCATGGGCAAACTTCTGGCTCTTCTTCTATGTGAGGCAGAAGCTCCCTTATTTTCCATATAAAAAGATAGCTCTGGGGTGTATTAAAAACTTAAATGTAGTTAAGGGCAGGATTCATCTCATGTAATCCTAGCTATCTGAATTGGTTAGATGTATTGATTATAAGAGGGATGTGAACATCTCGCTCATATACAGACCTCTTCACTGTAGATTTCTAAAATGAGGCGAGATGATTCCTACCACAAAAACCTTGAGCTATTCAGCATAAATATGTTTCTATATTTCCCACTCCATTAGGAGTGCAGATATGAGTACAATATTTTATCTAGTTCTCAAGACTTCTTACCAACTTTGTAATTATTTATAAAAGTAGGGCTACAATTTTCAGACACTGGAAATGTAGAGATTAATTTTTTATATGTACTCTTAAAAAAGGTAGATTAAACACCTTATCAGTTAAAATACTTGATCATGTCACCAAACAAGGTATCTAAAAGAAACTCCTAATTTAAGCTAGAAGCTAAAATTGTATCCACAGTCAATACTAAAAGAATCCAAGCCACTTTGTTTGGAAACCTGATTTAGGATACCCACTGGAGTGACCCACCTTACGTGGGCAAAACACATCTACAAAACATGTTTGTTTTGAACAGGGAAACTGAGCTTTTAGCATAAGAGTCCACACATATAGGTCAGAATGCAGAAGTGGAAAATGGGAGAGAGCACAAAAGTATAAAAGGTCATGGAGTACCAACATGACTTGTTTTAGTGGTTACTTTTAAATTTTCATGGCAGTTTAACATGGATTAGCTCACATTCTCAAGTGGTCTGACTGAAAATACAATCCTCTCTAATGAAAGGGTATGTCTACAGAATTTACAGGGGCAAGCTTCAGAGAGCAGAGGAATAGGCTAGCTGTCTTTGGAAGGTCATTATTTTCATTATTTTACGTTCAAATTCTTTCTTTTGCTCAAACAAAACATTTCACATCAGAAATATATGATGATGATGTGCATCTTTGCTCTGTGAGCACTCAGAGTTGGACTTGCAAGAGATTAGATTGAAATCTACTGAGTTTTATGGTCAATTAATTTTCAGGTCTTTGAATACTTGACACTTTTTTCAGTTCATGCTTAATTAATTGTGAAGCTCTTAACACAGCTTTACCTTAAACATATCTTGGTTCTAACACACTTCCTGTGTTTTTGCCTGGATAGATAGCTGTGCTCTCACAGAGCCCATCTGCAGCATTCGTTAGTGTCAATGTGAGCTGTCAGCCTGCAATCAGGAAAGAAAACACCATGATGTGGTATTTCAAAAGGTTTGTCTTTGCATAGATTTTAGAAGTTACTTCTTTTTATCTCCACTGGAAAGATAATAATTTCATTAATGTAGAATTAGCAGTATTCCCAGGACCAATAAAACAACACAGAGTTCTGAATGTTCTGAATCAATTCTCAAGGCAATCAGGTATCTATTTTCAGTAGCACTCAGGTTTGTGTACTGCTGACTTGAAACACTCTATAAATATTAGTATGAGATTAGAGCAAGACCTTTATATACCTCTGATACCACACAACTCTTGCAGGCTCTTAACACTCTAGGAATACATCTTGTCAGATAATTCAGCTTTGATCTGTGCCCTGTATTGCATTTGCTTCAGTTCCATAGAGACAATTCTATCATTAGGTACTGCATGGTTAATAATTTCATATAAATTAAGGCAAAAAAAGCAGACACACCTTAAAGTATTTCGTTAGTTAGTTAGCTATTAGTGGGAAAAAGCACATTAAATGATGAACCCATTTTAGATTCCCACTGTTCTTGAAAGAAAATAGAGGGAAGTGCAAAGTTCACTATGCAGTGGCACAAATGCTATTTCTGAAAAGATATATTAATTCATTCATGCTGTCAAAATAAGTGACATTTTATAAATTCATATTAATACTTCTGTATTCTCCTATCATCATAGAACAGATTTAAGATTGTTTTAAAGCTTTGGTATTAATTTTTTTGTGGTTTTTAGTCATAGGTTTTCAACCTTTCACAATTTTGGGTTCCTAATTTTTTTTAAGGTGTATATCACCATATAGTGGATTTTAGATGTCACACAGAGGACTTTCTTTTGTTAACTACTTCTTGCAGAGCCCTTCAGACTAATTCACTAATTTCTAACTGTCATTAGGTGTTGGGATAAAAATCACTGCTTTAGATAAATGGATCTAATTGTCATTGGTCTTAACTCTGAATAATCTGTTTCCTGATTCATCTTACCTGTAAAGAAAATCCTCTGTGAAATTCCCTCTAGGGGAACATTTTGCTCAGTTTCTGCCAAAGACATCTTTATTTATGGAAAATAATGTAGGTAGAAATGTCTATTAATCCTAAAGTGCATTTTCCAGACATAGTTTATGTTCCAGGTACCAGCAAGGCGAGGGCCTGCATACAGAATATAGGCAATGAAAATGCTGTAAGGAATATATAGTGCAGCTCAAAATTTGAATAGAGAACTACTGAAAAACTTAGAAAAAGGAATAGAAAACCCTACCCTATCATATTTATTCAGTTTTTAAAGTTCCAAGTTTGAAATTGAAGTCTTGCAAGGTTTCTTGACACATGACACTAGTTTTGTGCTAAGATCAATATTGGTACAAAGGATCTGATTCTGCAGTTGGGTACAAGGATACTTAATACATTGAAGAAATGTGACCAAAGTCTTTCTTCTCCTAGATCTCTGAATAAAAACCCTGGAGGCCTATATGTTAATACCATTCCTCAAAATCTATGTGCTTTTTTAATGCCATTGTGCTAAAAATGTGGTGAATGAAGTTTCCAGATAAATAATCTTTAACTATAGCAATGCAAGACTGAACATGAAGACATGACGGTCTTGTTAGTGATCCATTTGGTTTTTGTCCTAATTCTAAGGGAGTCTAAAAATAGAAAACCAAAAGCACAGAGCAAACTTATTGACACCACTGAAAAGCTTAAAAATTGCTTTAAACCCCAAGTCAAAACATTTCATCAAGATGTAAAAAAATCAGTATGTATAGATATGGTCTGGTTTTTAGGCTTTCTCACAGTGCTTTTCCTTTGCTTTCCTCCAATAAACATATTTACAGATAATCCTAAGATTTCAACTATGTTTTGATTTCATTGGAATCTGGTTCTATTGCCGTTTCTGTAGGCAGTTTTAGAATGCAAGCCGTCTCAATAACTCCATGTGGACGAAGAGATGACACTGGAGAAGATAAGTGACTTGTCCTCAGCCCCAGCACAAATGAACAGTTCTTCACTACTGCGAATACTTCATGGCAACTCTAGTTGTTCATTTGAGAGCATTACCTAACCTTCAGTTCTTCTGCCAGTCATTTTTTCATGTTCTTAACTGCTGAAACAGTTTAAGTGATATATCACTTATGCCATTTCGTTACCTTTCAAACTCAGATATATGATGCTCTTATCTACATGTCTGGTAAGAAACGTTTGGTGCAGTATGTTGGTTTTATGGCTCTGTGCACAATTTGGTGTGTATCTCCACAGCATGAAAGTAGTACTGAATAGGTGACCTATATTTTCACTAGTTTACTGAAAAATTCCCTGTGGGTTAGAGCTTAACCTCACCATTGTGTGAACCTAATGCCCTTTAAAAGTCTGATCTCTAAAAGTGTATCATAATGCCATGATGTAACTTGTGTTCTCCTCTAGCACTTCTCTGTTAAATGTTACTTTTTCTCTCCAAAGATTCCTTAAAGTTTGAAGTAAATTGGTGGATTATTATAATTGTCAGAATCATGCTAAAAAAAAAAAGGAAAACCCTAAAATAACAACCGTAACCATCATTGTCGCTTACCTTGTAACCAAACTCACATTTGTTATGACTCATGATTGAATGTGGAGTAGTGGGCATGGGGCTGATGTGATTTTGTTAGAGCATGGAATTATTTGGTCCATTTATTTCCATACCAGCAATTACACACAGTGTTGAGTTTGTCCTCAGCACTGATCTTAGGCAGTATCAATATCTGATCATCTCGTAAAGTGCAGGGATTATGATGGCTTTTGATTTTTCAAGAGATTATTCAGAAAAAAAATAGAATATCTCAAAGGGAAAAAATAGCCTCTGTCAAGAAAGAAACATACAGGAAGTGAGGAAATAAGATGATTAGGAGAAAGGAGTATGAATGAACACACAATGTCTATGTTTAGTGAATAAATGTATATGAATGTGTAGATCTATTTGCATTCTCAGTTGTACATATGTGTGGCTTTATGCGGCTGTGCATGCACACAGAACTTTGAGAGACAGCAAGACCAGTGACACTAGATACTTCATTATTCTTTTAAGGAGGAACTGTTTCTGCAGAACACCAACTTTCTGTCTTTATCTGGGCTGCAATAATTCCCATTTCTGGCTTGTTATAATAATAATTTTGATACTAACGCATCCCACATTCCACATCTTCAATAACCTCAAACTGCAAATAATGAACTCAGTTCAGTGCTGGAAAGTCTAAAACATGACTCCAGACTCCAGATGCATCCTCAAAAGTGACTCACATCAGACTGATGATAATTCAGGAGCTAAATGTTATTCTGCTTCATGTGGAAGTTAGAAGAGGAGAGCTGGTTTATTGCACTAAATGCTATTGATATCAATAGAAATTCTGATTCTGGATGTTCCTGGAAAGATTTGAACTGCCATCTGGCTACCATTTATTTAAATACTGTGGAAGTAATAAAACTGACTTCACCAGATGATTCTTTTTCTAAAGCAAAAATTCTTCTAATTCTTTCTAGTGAACTCATACTGAATCCTATCTCCTAAATTGCAATATATAAGATGTTATATCATCAACCCTTTGATAAAAAAATGCAATGAAAATGCTTCACAATTTAAAATACAATTTTACAACCATATTTCTAAGGTCAAGAGTAATTTCTCTGTGAATGAGCATGTCATTTCATCTACAGACCACAGTCAGTTTAAATTATAGCTAGAGAGAAAGATTATGAGTATTGTCTCTGTGAAAATTGACTAACATTCATAGAAGTATTTATTTGACTAAATAAGTGTTTGATATAACGAGATCTGCTGTGAAGAACTCTTTCAAAGGAAAAGATAACCAACAGCATTAGATAGAGAGGGTAATTCTGGGTTTAATTAAAAAATGCCTCTGAAAATTTTTGTTCTAAACAACACTGCCAACCTCAAAGAGATAATTATATACAAAAACCTTAAACATACCTAATTCCATATTCAATGCAATTTTTTATATGTGTGCCACAGTATAATTTATGGGGGTCATCTAACTGTTAATTCCAAATTGTTTATGAAGCTGCAGTTTTTCAGATGTGGTAATTTCTTTTACTTTTTCAGGTTTGTACCATTGATAGAACTTAATTTTCTTTTCTGATAGTTCAACTTTCCTGAGTTAGAGACTACTAAAATAGAATCATAGAATAGCTGGGTTTGGAAAGGACCTTAATATAATCTAGTTTTAACCCCCCTGTCATGGGCAGGGATACCTCACAGCCTCTTCATTATTATTAATCACTTTTGATAAATCACTGTTTTGATTTTGTGGGCTCCTGACATTGCTTTTACCTTAAATAAACCTCATATTCTTAAGGTAATGATATTAGGAAAAAGTGAGAGGAAAAAATATTCATCTCACAGTAGCAGAAAGTTGTCTAAAGGAGCCAGTAATCATTTCTGTCTCAGCTCTCCTCTGCTGAATTAAATGCAGTAAGGCACAATATGACTGTGAATCTGCCTGGTGTTTCAGGAAATAATGTCACGTGCAAGAAATCTTTACACTGAATATAATGAAGCAACAAAAAAAAAAAAAAAAGAAAATTTTCAAATGAAAAACATTCACAGGAATTATGAAGCTATGGACAAATCTCAGCTGAGATCCATCTATTTTATTCGGAACGCATCAAGCTATACTAAAGGGGTTGCAATGCAGGTGATCCATAAAGCAACCTCTTCTAAAAAAGACGCTTACTGAACTATCCCAAAGTTCACCACGGTCTCACCTCTAAGTTCATGGGAATTATTTCCTGTGGAAGCCAGAGGTCTATAATGCATGATAACAGAAGTCAGCCTGAGGGAGTTTGGCTATAGAAGCAAAAGTTCACATCTCAGGCTCTCTACGAGTCCCATGGGATACCAGAGAGAAATCTGAGGACCAAAATACTCCAGTTTTCACTACGATTAAGGCAATAAATTTCCACTCTCACTTTTTAAAATATTAGATGTAGAAATACCCAAATCTCCCATTTTTTACCCAGTGTTCAAAAACCAGTTTTAACTAAATATTTTTTGCCAACCTGCCTAGCATTAAGGAAAAAAAGTAAAAACTAACCCCCAAACAAAAATTCAACCTCAATACATTATTATGGTATGTTGGACCTCATTTTGATTCAAGAAGAACATATGTAACACTTCTCAAAGTCAGCTGGAGCTTCATCCATCCATTCTTTCTAATAATCACAATCTTGACATGTCAGAAAACAGTAATGAGCCAAAACAAAACCTTGTGCCCTCAGATACCTTTCTCAGTATGTGCATAGATTTTACAAGCATCTGAAAATATGAGAATAGCCATAGCCACATCCATGCATCCCAATATTCAGTGCTGAAGGGAAATTTAATTTCCTTTAAAAACTTTGAGCTGCATTTTTACAAACATTTTCACTGCATTTTTGAGCCCATGGAAACATCCATGAGAAGTAACAGCAGCAAGTTCCATAACTTTATGTGCAAGTAGAATGAAGACAGTAGCTTTTCTCATCTGGTCTGAACTTTCTCACCTCCAACTTTCATTTGATGTCCTTCTGATTGTGTCAGAAAAGCCAGTGAACAATTGTCTGTTCTTTTTTCCATGCCCTCTCATGTCATATGTCTCATGTCATATGTCATGTTGCTGTTGTTGCCTACCCCAATCATGTATCATGTCTTTGCCAAGTCTCATGTCCTTTCCTCAGGTGAAGTGTTCCAATCTGTCTAGGTAAACTTCAAATCAGGAAAGAAGTATTGAAGAAGTATCACAGAACTGCATTTTTTGCATATTGCAAATGTTTCTGTCCAGAAAATATACTCCAGAAATACCATTCTAGTAATCTCAATAAAGATACACTTACAAAACCAAATCACCTCTCATGTTTACAACTTTATGTTAATCTTTGATGTCCATAGTCTCTGTTGTGCTTACAAATTTCTTGTCAAAGAAGTGTTCTTCTATGAAGAGTGCAAGATTCCTCATATGAAGTTTCAAGAAAGTAGTAATTCAGACTAAGATGTGAGAAGCTTTGGTCTATCCCTCCTTGTGCTGGCTGAGTATATTATTCTGTGTAGGAGTCGAGTTGGAATAAGTAATAAGGTGTGTGGCCATGGAGATGAGTGCTATAATTCCGTAGTCATATTAAGGCAGCATGACCCAGCAGTATCAATGAAAGAAAACATTCCTACTATCTGAAAATTCACCTTAGTCAAAACTATCACATCCTTTTCCGTGACAAAAGTTACTGTTAACCTGGACTCTTGCACTGATTGGAGAAGCTATGTATTACACAAAACAGAGGACATAATCTGAAGAATTATCCGTGAGTCCGTGTATGGATCCATCACTGGAATATGACTTTTCAGGTTCACACATTTTGTTTACTCGTTTGCTTCTCTGACAGGGCTACTTGCATGGTTCAACCATTTCCATGCAAATGCTTTGCTGGATGCCTCTTCAGGGAGTAAAAGGCTTTTTGCATCATTTTCATGTCTGGCTGCACAGCACGGTTAGTAAATCTATAGATTGTATGAACCATCAAACGGAAACAATTAATTATTTTTATTGCCACAGTGAATACTAGAAAAAATCCATAAAAACAAGTGTTCTGAAATAGCTATTTTGAAATAAATAATAATAAAAAATAATTAACAGGCCCACTGCAAGAAAATGCCAAGGAGTACATTAAATTAATTACTCATATTGTTATCTTGCCCTGCTGATGTTGAAAATCCATGACTGTCGATTTGATATGAAAATTAGTTTGAAATTCAAGGTTGTATCTGCAAACGTGGACACAGATATGCAAAAAAAGAGAGAGGATTAAATCCTGGCACCACAGAAGTCAATGGAAATTCTGAAGTCAATGTCAAAATTCTCCTGAATTTAATGAGCTCCATATTTCAAGTCCAGAAAAGCCAGGAGGCCATGAATTCCCATTTATATGCAGAGCTCATGCCTCTCCACAGTGCACTGGGAAGGAATGGAAACATGAAGTGTCTCATTTTCTACTGATCTGGAGATTATGAGAGGTGGTAGAGCACAAAATACTGTCATGAGAGAATGCTGTGAAATTTGAGTGGATACTATTTTAAATTCAGTATGCCAGAAAATATGATGAAGAAGCTAATTTTGCACCATGGGCTAAGTAACAGAAGTATCATACAAATCACCTGGAGTTTTTCCACTGTACATATTTGGACTAGACAAAAATGTGCCCCTTTATGTGAGATTACTGAAATAGCACAAAAGCCCAAGTCCTAGGTAGCACTCTAGTTGGAGTTAGTACAAACTGTGTTGAAAACAAAGCTGTAGGCACAAAGACCTCATGTGGATTTGAAAGTCCATATTCAATACTTTTTTGTCAATATTATTCTCTGCAGGAGAAAATAAGGACTGTGAAAAACAAGAGTTGGTGTATAAACTAAAACGTTTGGGGGGGGTCATAGTTAATTATAGTTTGTTTTGTTATAACTACTTCTCCATGAATATACATAAGCCTAAATTTCCCATTATGGTTTAATTATACAGGCATTAAAAGAAGAAAATTGCTAATGAAAGCAGCTATGAAAAATTTATATGATTTACAGAGCCACACATAATATACCGCAGATATTTTCAGATATCATAGTAAAAAGATGACTCTGAGGATTTCAGCATCAGATTTAATAGCCTTTATACATTATCAAACCTTTAATTATATAGACTTATGAAGAAACTGGAAATGGGAGCTCATTTGTGTACCATTTTAAGTAAGTTATGCATCGGGTTTATTATGGGATATGAGGTGGGCTCATTCCTTCACCTGAGCTGTTGTTTTACCATCTGGACTTTTGAGTCATAAACTTCAAAAAAAATTCATTAAGGCATGACATTAACCTTCAAGACAAGGTTTTCACACTCTAGTCTTCTAAATTTGCAATATTGGCAAGCTATACAGTTGTATTTTACCTGTCAGTAACATTTCATGTAGTCACTGTTTGTCACCTGCAATAGATCAACTTGATATTTTGTGCATGAACTGAATAAAGGTATCTATATATAATAAGGAACACATATGCAGCTAATATAAACCCAGCAGGCTCTGCTACAAGACATATATTCCCAAATTATTTACTTTACCAAAAAATAAAAGGGTAGGGTTTGGTTTGCATTTTGGATTTTCAGTGGGTATTGACTGTTGTTTAATTAAGTACCATTCCATAATGTCACTTTATTCATCATGCCCCTTTTGCTCTGCCTCTCCATCAGTATTTGCATGTTCAAACAGCAGCAGTTCATGGATATGTGGATTAATAACTCAAGAAAGCACATTATATATCAGTGCACAGGAAGTTTTACCAGACACATTTCTGGCACTGTACCAGCAGGCATTAGAAAGTGCGTAAACCCCTGTGATTTTTTGTTTTTCACAAATGAGAAAATCCTGTTTGCCTTCAGGCTGTAAGTGAACTGAAAATCACTCCTCTTTTCTTTGGGGAGATTGAAGGCTACAGTATTTCACAGATATCCATTAGCAAAAGGCAATATAGTTTTCTCTTCACAGGCAAGTGGACACTTAACAGCCAATGTATTTAAAACAGAACAAACAAACAGACAAAAAGAGTAAAAATCGTGGGTTTCTGTCATGGTTTAAGCCTAGGCACACAGTCTCTCTCTCACTCCCCCACCCTTTCTGCCCACCCCCCACCTCCGATCCCAGAGGTATGGGGAGGAGAACAGAAAGAATGCAACTCCCACAGGTTGAGATAAGAACGGTCCAGTAACTA
>WYDI02034357.1:0-11445 GCA_009867235.2 Psittacus erithacus
GATGCTCGTGCTTGTTCAAGTTTGTTATATAAGCAGTGTGTTAACAGGCAATAAACGGCATTCGCTGGATCATATTGATCGGCTCAGCGTTGTTCGTGACTCCCGCGTCGCGACACAAATAGTTTTACATTTTCTTTATGTTTTCAACAGAGTAGAAGTCCAGGGTGTCATGGACTTCAGGAGACCTTGGCTATAATCCCAGCTGGATGTAGGATTCATTGCCTTGCTCAAGGCTTTCACATGGCTACCAGAGATCACTCTGGTATCTACTCATCTCTTAGGGGTGCTCAAAGGATTAATTAGTTAATGTGTTGTGAAGCACTTTGAAGATGAAAAGTGCTATATAAGTGCTAAGCTTTATGAGGAAAAAATTGAGGAGGGGAACTGGGTTTGACAGGTAGATGAAACACAGCTTCAAAATCTCTTATTTATTATTAAGAGCCTTAATTCTCTCTGAACTATCTGTGATCTGGTTTTCAGAACAGTAAGAAAATCTTTAAAACATCAACCTACTCTGTTTGAACCTGATGAAGGTTACACATGTTTCCCCTCTGTTCTTTCCCTTTAATTAATTGTGATAAATACTGTGGAACTTGGTGTTCAAAGGGCTTCAGCTGCCTTTTACCTCGTAGTAGATAAAAACACTGTACACTTGCATGACTTTCTGACAGCTTAAAAAAAGGAGAAAAGAATTGGCAATGTGCCCAGGAGTGAATGGGAAAATCTTTGAAAGCACCACCACTGCAGCTGAAGCAACTTCAGCGGTGTTTCAGTTTATGACTGAAGTTTGTTGAATCAAAAGAACTTATATCTCATTATTGCACCCCCCTCGACTTCTATTTTTTCAATGCATGGGACATAGTATGAAGAGTTGATGTTTGTAGTTTAGCAGCTGGATGTGGATATGCCTGGAGACTTCAACAGTTATAAATTTAACCCATGTATCACAAACTACGACATAAAAGTAAAAAAATATCACTTAATAGAAGTCCGATTTATCTGGCCTTTAGGGACCACTACTTTATAGATGTTATAATAGCAAAAATAGAGATAGAATCTGGAACCAAATAAGAAAATTAAAAAAAAAAAAAAGAAAGAAAGAAAAAAGAAAGAATGAAGAGTGATAAATATTTTCTCCTGGTATTAAGCCAGTTACACAAGATGATATAATTATTATTTTTTAAAAATAACATAAATGAATTTCAAAGTAGGTATTCTTTATCTTCTCTGCCTTTAGTATGTCCTTTCATACAGTTTTAGTACTTTTGAATTTGTCAGAAAAAACAAACCAAAATGAGAAGGCAGGAATTTCCAATATCCCCATGTGACATAAGCATGCACAATTATGTAGTGCAGGGTTTTTGTTGCTGGTTTTAATATGGTAGAAGCAGGCAAAAAGTCACCACCCTGTCAGTATTACTAAAAATGTTCTGAATCATCACTTCTAATTTGTTCACAAGAGACAACGAGAAGACTACCACATTGCAGCCTGCCTATATGATAAATGCAGTGAGTTTTTAATTGGCTTACTTGTAGCACCACTGCTGAAATCACATTGGTAAAATAATTATGTGAGCTGATCTTGATTAAAAAGAGCTGCCCCCAAACCTGTTGACCAGATGATTAAGTTAGCTTTACAAATACATCCTATCAGATACAGTGACCACACTCGATTTTAGAGTAGCTTTAGACCCTCAGTAAGCAAACTCATTAAACTTGCACTACAAAAAAAGAAAAAACAACAATAATAACCCGCCCAGCACTATTGCCTATCCTTAAAGGCATTTATTTGTTTGGCAGTCTGGAAAAAATGCCATTGTCCTGTGAATTTAATTGGTGTTTTGAAATACCTCAGCAATTATTGTCAGGGTTTGTTTTTTTTTTTTTCATTTTATCTTTAAGTTTGCCACATTTTATTTCATAATTTATAATTATATTAATAAAAAATGTTGCTTTGTCCTAAGCTCTTAAGAAGAATGCAAGGATAATCACAAAACAAGGCAGCATTTTCAACCATCAGAATATTGTCAAATCTGAGCTAAATTAATTTAAGCCATTTATGAAAAATTGAGATGCATAGCTTTAAAAATCAGGAGATTAATATTAATATTAGAATTGCAATATGAGGTCACCAAAATACTTGTTTAGCTTGGTGACTTTTCTGCAGCAACTGATTGGTAGCATAGAGTATGAGAATAGGCAAGTACATAACAATAGTTTCCATCAGTTTGTAGTTGAGGTACTTTTCACACAATAGATGCTATAGCCTTTTCTGACTTTTTTTTTTGCCCCATGAATTTGCCCAGTATTTTTTAAGCTTCCAACAGCTTTGTTATCAGCAGTATCTTTTTGACAGGATGATCTGTGAAGCAGTACATCCTTCTAGTAGTTTTCCACCTCTCAGCTGTTATGAATCGACACAGCCCAAGATTTCATAAAGAAATTTAAATATGTAAGATCTAGAGAGACTACCAAATGAGTATTAACTGCAGCATCACAATTTTTAAAAGCTGCCTGATCTGAGCAGAATGTTTTAAATAAAGTATACAGTAATTATACAGTATACAATAAGTCTTAGATATCACACAGTCCATTTAAAAATCATCAAATCCCCCTCAAAGAAACCCCCATCGTGCCAGATATGAGGTCAAGCACTGGTCCATAAGCTATCATACCACTTAACTGTTAGGCTGACCTCACATATGGTTTTGGCTCTGACTAACTGGCGCTATCCATCTCAGATAAGGTGTGTAAAGGATAATACATGTTGAGAGCCATTCTCAAGAGTTTGGTGTTTCAGGGGTCAACAGAGTTCATGTATCTAAATGTGAGCTACATTGTAAAATTTGGTCTCAGGGTTCAAGAATATCCCCAGCTGAATACAGGCATAGACAATGAAACAGAACTGAACTAAGGAATGTTTGTTGTTAAAAATATACCTTTTCTATTAAGAATCATTAAGATGCTCAAATGCTAAATGAAGTTGATTACTTATGCAAACAAATTTCTTTCCTTCCCATATTTTCCTGGTCTATACGGTAATTACTGATAATAAAGGCAAACTAAGACTTAAAACTCACTGAGCAGTATGGCCTATTTCAGTTAAATGTTTTACCTTGATGTCATGACCCCTACCTACATACCTACATACCTACCTACCTACCTGCCTACCTTCCCAAGTATTTTCCTATCCAATTATCAGCTAAGAGTATTTCTCAGGGGTAAGCACCGTTAGCATGGTCACATTAATTTTTGATATGATATCATAGATATTTGGGGAAATATGTTATAACATAACATAATATAATGTTACAGGTATCATTCAAGCCAATTTGATGAATATTTCCAGGCCAAAATGTCAAGACAAAATTATATTAATTACACAGAACTATGTACATGCTTGTACAAGTATGATTTATAAGTACCACATCCCTACACTGTTCCACAAACTGCTTTTATCCACAACAGCCCATGCCATTTGAAGAAAAAGCGATCTGTTCGAGCAAATGCTATAGATGTAGCTTAGCTGATTACTGTGTGTGCTAAAGCTACTGAAGTCCAAGTCCTATATTAATTGATTCCTTTAATGAGTGCTAAAATGTTAGCCAATATTTCAGGTCATTGCCTTCATAAATCTAATACAAAGTTATTTCATCTGAATCCAATTCAGTTGATCCCAGATAAAAATCTTTTTTCCGTGTGATTAAGGCTTTGGTAACATGTTTTAGTCTTCTACCTTAATATTGTCACAGATTCTGAAAAGATATTTGGCAGAATTGATTGAATGTTTCTGAGTTTATTGCAATTTTTTTAAGACTCTAACTTTGAGAAAGCGCTTTGCTCTTGAGTTAACAGCTTTATTCCAGCCCTAAGGCATCTCTGATAATTAATAAGTGTGTCAGATCGGTTCATCCTAAGCAGATGTGCTATGCAGGGCTTTTCCTTATCTCCCCTGCTTTCTACATTGGTAAGTGACCTTTATTAAATTATGTTTCAAACTAGGAATTAATGATGTTCATATTCCATAGGGCAAGATGAGAATGCCATTATCTCAGCTTGTACAAGTAGCTGTATCATTCTGACTATATCTAACTCACAGACTTTGTTTTGTTTTTTAATGCAGATTTCAGTAGAAAATTAAGACCTAATCAGGAGAAATTATTCCTACATGATTGAACTTTATTTCTCCTTTATTTTTCATTTATTTTCCCTTTTAATATGCACAAAATATTTTTATCTGCTTAATTGTTACATATTTCTCAACTTTTTTGCATTTATGCTCATTTATTTTCTAACATAGAAATTATTTCTGGAGATGTTATGCATGTGGGTATTTATGCACTAATGTTTCACAGCATTTCCTTCTCCCATGTAAAATATAAAGGAATAAACATGACTTTCAGGGATCTAGTTATCATTCATATAAACTTCTTGTGTTTTTTCTTGTTCTGTGGCTTCAAGATGTAATAAGGGAAAAACTCCTGATTGGCCACACAATGACATAAAGTTAGATCTTACTAGAAAAGAAGAAACTAACCCACATAACCACCCAAAGTATGAAGTCTATCTAATTGTGGCATGTTTAACTCAGCTAAGGGCCAAATACACACTCAGCAACATCTTACTCCCCCTCCTCAACAGGATGGGAAGGGGTGTGTGGAAATAAGATGGAAAAGTTGTAGGTCAAGACAAAGACAGGGAGATAACTTACCAGTTACTATCAAGGCAAAACAGACTACTTGAGAAAAAATAATATAATTTACTGCAAATTGAGTTGAACAGTGAGAAACAGAGACAAAACTAAAAATATTTTACCCACATACCCCTTCTCCTCAGGCTCAACTTCACTAATGACTCTTCTACCTCCACCCCCAAGGAGTGCAGGAAGATGGGGACGGCAGTTAGTCAGTAACCATTCCTCCCTCCTGTTACTTCCTCTGCTCACTTTTCTCCACTCCTGTCTTGGTCCTCCCCACAGAATATAATCATAGAACAATTTTGGTTGGAAGGGACCTTCAAAGATCATCTAGTCCACCTCCCCTATAACTGAAGAACATCTCCCACTAGTTCACACTGCTCAAACCTGGAACCCCAGAGTGGGATGAAATAATCCAGGTGTAGCCTCACAAGAGCAGAAGAGAGGGGAAGAATCAAACTCTCTTGACTGTTTGGCCGAGGATACAATTAGAGGATATGATTTCAATCATGACAGGCTTTGAGCAACTTTAACTAGTGGAATATGTTCCTGCCCATGGCTTGCAGCTTTAAAGGTCCTTTCCAACTCAACCCATTCTATGATTCTATGAAATGTTTCAGTACTTATTCATTCTGATTAGCCTCCAAGTGTCTAGTCTAATGGGTATAGATCAGCTATTGGTTCATTTTATTATATTTGCCAGGATAGAATAAGTATTTTTTATATCTTACAGTATCATGGACAGAATTACATATGGTAATATGAATTTGTCCCTGTTTAGGTAACAGAATTTAGTCCTGTCTACATACTAAGTATCCATGCTGAAATTTTCTACAGGTTACAGTGTTCGTGACCTGAAGGAATTATTTGCTATGATGTTTTCAAAACTGACGTTACAGGTAGTCTTAGAAATACAAGAAAATAATTCAGTGCTTTACACAGATTGAACTGTTGGCTATGGTAGGGTATTATTCTTTCCCTTTCTTTCTCAGAAGACCCAGTATATCCTGCAGAGTGTCTGCATTCAGTTCAGAGGACAATGAGAAATTCAGGTTTCTGCTGAGGCTTGAATGGATGAAATATGACTTACACCACTTTTTTTTTCTTTCACATTCGGAGTGGTATTCATTTTAAAATAATTTGGAAATATATGGTCCCAACAATCTACACTGCAGCTTTTATAGTGGAGTGGAATTTTCAGGTTTGAGAATTTTTTTAATGCACATGATAATGAAAGTCTGAATTAAAAGAAATTATTACCCTCTGTACTTCATAGGATTAATCATTTTTACTACACAGAGAGGATGACTGAGGTCACTGTTGGTAGTTGCAAATTTTTTATTCACCTCCCAGTAGGAAACTGGGGTATATCACTTTAGAAGTATTTATGTCAACCCTATAGTTGAAAAATGAACCCTGGGGAAAGAAAACCTACCACCAGCTTCCATGTCCTACCGTGAAAACACTGATGACAATATAATTGAGGTGACATTGGCAAAAAGCCTATGCAATTTTTTCTTATCTAAGACAGTCCTCTGCTCCATGTGGGATTGTTTTGAGACTCTGGGGTAAGTCAAAAGGGTTTTGGTTTTTTATTAAAAAAAAAAAAAGACTAAACCACTATTAATAGAACAGTAGGGAATGGACCTAATCTGTAACCAAAAATTTAACTATTTAAAATAAAATTAATTCAAATCTCTAAATTCTTGTTTTATTAAACTTGCCTACAGCACACAAGTAATACAAAAGCTGAAATGGATGTCAGGGAGCCAGGAACTGTTATTGCAATGCCTCAGGTGGATGTTAGACATACTGAAAGAAAAGTAGCCTCTTGTGATTAAGACATCTGGTAAAGGTATGAATGTTTGTTTTTTGTTTTGTGTTTTTTTGGGTTTTTTTTGTTTGTTTTATTTATTTCATGCTGAAATTCATGCGTGTTTGGAGACTAATTAGACTACTGAAAAGTCAAATCACAGAAGTGCCCCTCATTTTATCTTTGAGCTGAGTAGACATGACATATATGCCTCCAATTACTCTAATAATTATTTCTAACCTCCCTAATTTTGTCATTTAGGTTTTTTCTCCCTGTTTCAGTTTTTGAGACTATCATAGTTGAGGAGGTTTTAAGATGGAGTTGATAAAAAAATCTTTCAGTTCCTTTCTTTATATATCTCATAATGATTTGAGAAAATCAACACAAATATCAAATGTCACAAATACGACGAATATATCTATCATCATTGGCACATCAGATGGTGGGTGCTAACGGCCTGTTTTTTCAGCTGTTTTAACTGATGGAAAGATTATATATCTTGATCCATGAAGCCAATTTTTCCTCTGATACTTCTCATGTATTACATTAACTGAAAGTTCAAAGCAGAAGAATTGATCTTGGAGATCTAAAAATAATTTCCCCTGAATAGAAAAAGAAAAAAGAAATTCTATTCTTTCTGAAGTCAGGCCATTGGAAAGGATTTGTCCTGAGATCTAGGAAGATTCTAAGAATGAGAAAAGGACAGACTATCTCTGGGGACAATAGTCATATTGTATGTACTGGCAGAAGATTACATTTTAAACAAAATCACACCACTAGGGAACTATTGAAACACAGAATGAAGTGTAGACCAAACATACAACAAAAGTAAGCAATTTAGAGCTCAAGTTATACCTGTTAAGTTGAGAAAATTGCTAGATTTAGTAAAGAAAATGGACACGAAGAGTTACTTGATCCTAATCAAGGCATTTCTCATAGGGTGAAGAGAGGAAAGGACATATAATAATGGCAAAATCTGCAGGCATAGAGAACAAAAAGACGCCTAAAGTTGAGATGTCCTTTTTGCAACTTCTAAGAGCTCACAGAAAGCACTTAGAATTGTGGTGTTTGAAAGTCACCATCTTAAAATCACTGGTGTCTTACTTCAGAAGATTATCCAGTCTAAAAGATAGCTCAGCATTCACTGACCAAGAGATGTGAGGATGGTGGGAAGATGCTCTTATACTTTGAGGCAATGTCACTTTGAGGTAACGGTCACTGAGCAGCAGTAACTCTTCTCGAACACCTTCCTGCCCATAGCTGTGCTTTTATTCACTCTCACTAGCCCAAAGATCAGAAATGTCCTTATTAGAAAAGGCATCTAAATTTATTAGACTGAAAATCTGGAAAGGTTTCCTAAGAGCAGCCTCTGGTTTGTATATCCCATTAGTGTCAACGTAAGAAAAAAGATCTACCAAACTACTTAGCTGTATCAGTGGTGATGGTCTTTGAAACAAACACAGAAATGTAACTCTAGGCAAAGGGTAAATTTTAAACACTCACAACTGCATGACTGTGGGGGCCAAAGGCCAGAAGAGCTGGTGGAATGTCTAAGAACAAATTTTATATTTAGATGCCAGTTTTAAGTGCAGAAGTCCTGCTCTGCATTCTATTACTTTTGAAGTGTTTTGTTTTCACATCGCATTATCTTTCGCCTTTCTGTTTGAAAAGTTCAGACAACTCAGAAATAAAAAATATAAAACCTCTGCTAAACAAGTAACAGAGTTACAACAATAAATTCTAAATGATTCATTTTAAAAGATGGTAATTTATATCTCAGAGCAATACTGCATATTTCTTTCATAGCATATTTTCAGCTGTTTTACAGTTGCACCACAAACTGAATTCCCAATAAGATCAATGTGAAAATAACCCTTAAATCTATATGATTCCAAAAAAGGTTTAAAGTATAACAGGTATCCATCTAATTTTTATAGCAAACTACTTTAGCAAGAAAACAATGACAGAATTAATAGATTTTTAGTATACACTGATTATTCTTAGAAATCCAGCAATTCTACGTAACATTAATATAGAAATTCGAAATTTTTATATTTTAAAAGGTACAAAACAATGCATAGAAATACATATCATAGCCAAATACAATAGATAAAGCTGGCGTAAAATAGAAATTCAGATACTGCTATAAGATATTAAGGAGGGTCATAACTACATGATCTTTAGAAGTCCCATTCCAAAACATACTACAATTACATTCTATTATTACATAATTCTATAACCTTTGCTTCTATTTGTAAGGTTGTTTAGTTTTTGGGGTTTTTTAATGCAAAATTTATTTTGCATTGCATTTTAAAACTTAGCTCAGAGGCCTTAAGATGAGATTGAAAAGAAAAAAGCTTGAGATTTTTATTCTGAGAAAAAAATTCTCACACTAATAAAATGCTTAGACTGGTCAGTAAAATATGGCAAGTTTTTTACAAAGTAACTAGAAATAATTGAAAAAAGAGAATAAAAATAGAAACAGAAATACTCTGAAAGTGTATCTAATACCTATTCAATTCAGCTACATAACCATAGCTGCTTGTCATTATTTGAAGTATTCTAGGGTATTTCAGACATCCACGTGTGCATTTCAGAGCAAAACCTGGTATACAATCAATCTGCTCAGCATGCTGATAACAATAAAGATCCACAAGAGAACCTGTAAAACTCAGAAGTATCTCACAGAGCAAATGGAAGACCTTTTTTTGATCACTTCCCATTTTTCTAAATGCTTTCTCTTTGACATTTAGTCAACATTAGTCTTCATTATATCTCCAAGTGCTGACGCCAAATCAAAGCTGCTGCAGTTGATGTGTCCCTTAAGAAAAAATATGATTCCATTAAATTGTTCTGTTGTTCCTGAAGGTGAATATAAATTCCATAAAACCAACGGTTTGTTCAATTTGAGATAAGTTTGTACTTGCATTTTTTACAAGCTGATGTAATTTCACTTTAATAATGAAAATACAAACACAACACTTCTGTTAGATATTGTCAGTATGAAGTGCTGACGTCCCATCAGAATCATTACAAAGAAGAACTTGCATTTCTTTGGGCTAATATTTGAAGATTATCTAAGGCAAATGAAAATAGGACGAGCATGGACAGGATCTTTTATACCTAGTTATAGAATTTCAGCCTCAGAATCAGAGTCTATCTTTTGGTTAATTCAGACTGATTTTGCCATATAGGAAGTCTAGTGCCATTTTGGTCATACATAATCCTCTTCCAGGGAGTTTTCTCCTTATTTAAAGGGCATATTTATTAATATTCAGACTGTCAGTTACTCTGTGGGTTAATCTCTATTACGTATTTCTCAAAGTCTTAAAGACAAACTGTGTCCTGACGACGTGAAGAGTCTATATTTAGAGAAAGTGAAAAAACAAACCAAAACCAAACCAAACCAGCCAACCAACCAAAAACCCAAAACAAAACAAAAAAAGACCTTCCTTCTTATCTTCCTTCTTATCTTATGGTGTAAAGCAAGTTTAATCGGCACAGAAAGAAGCTGATCTACTATTTAAGAGCTCATGACTCTGTGTCAACGTTGACCACATTAATTAAAGTAGGAAATAATTTTTAACCACACAGTTTCAGGAATTTCCTCTCTTTTGACTGAGGAAATGAAAAAGCAAAGGGACACCTTTTTACTTTTTGCTGCTTTTTCAATATTCAGGAGTCAATTCAATATTTAAGTCATATTTTTGAGTTTTGTATGAATATGGAAATTTCAAAAAGTTGGATTCTCATCCAACTCTATATCTGAATTCTATATCTGAATTTTGGATATCTAATAAAACACAAACAAGTGTGCAAACAATGAAAAAAGTGAGCAACCTTTTTTCTTAAGTGCTATTTTTCAAACTGTGCTTTAAATATAGAAATCCTGTGACTTACGTATCTTTTTGCAAGAACCTTTATATTTAATGTCAGAATGTTTCTTCCAGGAACTGCATGTACAGCTCATAATAGCAATGTTCTTTGTCCATTTCTTGTAATATTTTCTGAGGGAATATTAGTTGATAAGAGGAGATAAAAATTAAATGGTCATAGCGGTGCTTTTCATTAGAGCACAACAAATTATAGACTTGTACAGTGAATACTTCATGCATTACCCAAATTCCAGCTACTGACTTAAGTTTTAACCTGCCTCTTAAAATGAGACAGCTGATGTGACTCCTGAGATACAGAGGAGATTCAGACCCCCAAAACAGGTACCAAAAAACCATAAATGAGAAGTTTCTCAAAATACTTGCCAAGCACAGATGTTCTTTAGAACCCAGTCATGCACCAGCTGTGAATGACAAGGTTGAACCTAGTGTAAAGTAACTTTGTCTGTTTCTTATTACAAATTACATTATATAGAATACTTCTGTCTCTATACCAAGATCAAAATATTAGGTCTTGAGATAAGACTGTACCTTGCTGGTCAGGCAGGTAATTTTCTGTGACTGGTGAAGGTCTTCACACACATCAGTACTTCCAATTGGGAAAAATTAAAATAGCTTTTCTTAATTTAAAATTTGTGGGGCTGTTTTCTCCCTAGTCTTTGGATAGGGTAATGAGGCAGTTCTTTTTAAACAACATTTATGTGTTTAAGTATCCTTGAAGCCATTAGTTACTCTACGTTTCACAAACATAACTGACAACTGTAGGGGTTCTTTATTAAATTAAGAGGAATTTAATCTCACAGAACAAATATTTCGAGTTTGTCAAAATTATCTACCTTTTATGTGCAGATTTATACCAAACTGCTTCAACTCGTCAATTGCTGAGGTGAGCAGCTAGAGAGAGGACGCCTTCAACACCTGAGCAGGGGGAAGCTCAGCGTCCAGGAGCCTCAACTCAGAGCAGCGAGAGCCACCGAGGGAGCCTCAAGCCCTCGACAGGGCTTGCCCAGGAGCCGGCAGCTCAGCTGACGCGAGCAGCTGAC
>WYDI02034362.1:0-37272 GCA_009867235.2 Psittacus erithacus
AAGAAAAGAAAAGAAAAGAAAAGAAAAGAAAAGAAAAGAAAAGAAAAGAAAAGAAAAGAAAAGAGAAAAGAAGAAAAAGAAAAGAGAAAAGAAAAGAAAAGAAAAAAGAAAAGAAAAAAAAGAAAAGAAAAGAAAAAAGAAAAGAAAAAAGAAAAGAAAAGAAGGAAAAGGAAAGAAAAGAAAAGGAGAAAAAAAAGGATAAAAGGAGAAAAGAAAAAAGAAAAGAGAAAAAAGGAAAGAAAAAGGTACTGACTTTACCAGCTTCAACCTTCACTTCAACTCTGTTCCTACAATGTTGCCATTTTTAAAATATATTCAAGTGATGTGGCTGATACTAAACATGGGGAAGTGGAGTTAATCTGCTTCTAATTTGGAGACTATCGTGTCACATATTGTAAATGTTGAACAGATGATTGTACCTATGATTTTATTTGTCACTGCATCAGAACTCCTCAATCTCCTCTTCCTACAAACACCTGAAGGGTCTTCTTCAAGCTGTCTCTCATGTGTGAAAGGCAAAGGATTCACAGCTTCCCACTCTTCTCTTTCCTTCAGAAGATCCATTTCTGTTGAAGCAGAATTCTAAGACAAGTTTACCAGTGTTGGACAGTCAGAGCAATGGCCAGTTTGAAAGCCTTGAATCTAATTTACAGAATTCAAGGAAAATCAGCAGAAATTTATACCACCAGTAACAAGTTTTTAAATGCAGATATTTGACTGCTTTCTCTAACTTTTATAACTGAATTGTCTTCACTGCAGCCCCCAGTTTTGATTAGAGACTTGTAATATAAATATTCAATAATAACAACCATAATAAAAATAGGTAACGTAGCTCCACCCCTTCCTTCAGGAAAATTCTATTCCACTGAGTGATGGCAAAGTAGCCCCAATTTTAAGTGCCTCTGCTTCAATCTTCAGCACATTTCTTAGGAAGATTAGAATATTCTTCCCTGTTCTGTGATGAATTAACTGTGTTTGGTTATATTTTTTGAGGGGGGCAGGGGGAATTACCATATCACTATATGCACAGGAGATCAAATGTATGATTAAAAATATTTATAATACTGATGTGGAAAAGAATGATATGTTAAACAGATAAGCATATAATAATGCATGTCTTACCCATAAAATTTAATTTATCCCTTGGGCAGGGCATAAACTTTGCTCAAGAACAACATGTTTTCCATCTATAGATTGCAGAGCTAAACTGCTTAATTTTACAGCAAATTGATCACTGCTGTAATATTTCAGGAGCAAAATGATCCTCAACAGTCAGTTCAGTTTCAAAAGCCAAAATTTATGGTCCTGCTTCTGATTTAGTGATAAGGTTTTTGAACATATTGGGCATTTCATCACTTTCTATCGGGAGTCAGCGTTGAACCAACAAAGAAATATTTTTTGAAATCAACAACAACAACAATAAAAAAAGGAACATAAATAATATACATCCAACTGACAGAAGAGTTTAATATTCCCTTCAGACTGGTAGGAAATTACTCAGATTCCTGTCCTTGTAAACATGTGTCCTGGCCCATTCAGGAGATGGGCTGTGCTGCCGCATGGGTGGAATCACGCAGACTCTAGAGCCCAACTGCCTTCCTGAGTGCTAAGGAAAACTACTTCATTTATATTCCCAAGTGGCTAAACTTCATTTTACCCAATGCAAATAAAATTAAGTAGATCTGAAGTTATTTGACACTTCTGATATGTTTAAAATAAATGTAGAAAGATTTAATGATGTGAAAGTTCATGACTCAGTAAAGATTGCTCCCTAGCTGGGGTCTTAGGATAGACACCTATAAAATCAAATTATTATAATCACAGGAGTCATGAGAAAAAAGTAGGCCCTGCTGAGCTCTATTCACAGAGTTTTTGCATTCATTATACTCCTTCTAGTTATGAAACAAAGGGACGAGGTAGGCTGAAATCTCAAAAGGTTTTATCAAGTAATTCTTTGCAGCAGCATTTTGTGATTACTACAGTGAATTGTTAGAAATCCGATTCATGTGCCAAGAGAAGAGGAAAAAGACACGCTGTCTTCTCTACCTCAGTGCAGTAGTAAATGCTCATTTTTGAACAATACCCTCCAGAATTATGGACATTGGGAAAATAAAAGTAAATGCGTGGATTACGTCTGTGCAGTTTATCAGAGGGTGTTATTTAGCTAAATCTGGAGTAAGTTACTGAGAAAAATACCCAACTTAAAGACATTACACGTGATGCAAAGGTCAGGTTTTAAAAGGCTAACTCCCATTGGATGATGTTGTGATTCAGGAGATGAATAGCTTTAGAAATCCTCCTTAAACATACATATATCCCCCATCCATTTTGATACTTAATCAGCAATACTGTGTGGTTATATTTTGGTGAGTGGCACATATTTACACACAGGAGAACATGTACATGGCTGTTTTATAATCAAGAAGGTTATTTCCCAAAGCTGCTATTGCCTTTATGCATATATCTGCACACCAACCTGGGACACACTGAATGCAGACACAGTAATTAGGTCATTTGCTTGGGCCTGGTATTGCTTTGGAGGCTTAAAGGGTAAAAAGTCTCTGTGAACAGTGCAGAGTGTGATGGTGTCTTTTTCATCTTTGTGCTTTATAATAAAAACAAGAGAAAGAAAAGGATCAAATGCCAACTTTTTTTTTTTGTGAGGAAAACAATAATTACGGGTGCATATTTCACCTGCAGTTATTTACAACTGGAGTTTAGATCAGGGAGATGTCTAAATCCTTGATGGAACCTCACAGTCAGCAATGCAGACGCTTTGTCTGGCCACAGTCTGTTTGGCTCAATGGGATTATGCTGGGAAGAAGATGCCAAGCACTCTGGCTCCCTTTAAAAACTGTGGCAAAAGATTTCAGCTGCAGGCTCAACTGATTTAAATGCAGATGTTCTTCTTCAGTCAGTTACATCCATTAGTTGGTTGAGCATGGAAAACCCTCCCCACATTTCTGCTAATAAGCACTTACGCAAATCATTTAGAAACACGGATCCATATCCTCAACTTGTGCAGTTTTTCTGAGAATAGTGGATAAAAGGTGATTTATGTTAGCCAATATCTCAAATGCATTTTCTAAGGCTCAAAATTCAGCTTTGGAAATATATGCAAGATTTCTAATGGAAGAATGTACTAGAGGTTGTCAATCTTGTTTTAATTACAGAGTTAAGTATAGGAAATCCTTTACCAATCAGTTGCAATTAAAGAAGAACTGTCTGTGGACAACTTAGCGGATTTGGATTAGTTTTCATCATCTTTCTCAGGTGGTTTTCACATAAAATCCCTTCTTCAGGTTTTATGTTGTACAATTGTGCTCAAAGACCCAGCCGGCTCTCCTGCAGCTGGGTGCTATGGAAATCCATAGTAAGAGACAGTATGAATGAGTGTAAAATCTGGGCTGTGTTCAGATTAACTCCATATGCACACACTCAGGATTGTCCGTTTACATGTAGCCTCACAATAAACCATGAACACATGGGTTCACATATTGTAATTCTGCTTGCCAATGAATGTCCAGCAAAATATTTTAATGAATTTTAATTTTGCATTTGTAATGACTGTGTCTGCACCCAGATCTCAAGGTGAAAATCAGGTGAAATTGCTGCATGCTGAGCCCACAATTTGAAATACAAAATACGTATCAAGTCAGGGCTCTTATGAAAATGGATTTGTATTTGCTTACTTGGCTCACGAGCCCTAAGCAAGCATTTCAGCGAACCAGACTGATGTTTTGCAAGTGCCATCCCAAACCTAGTTTCCTATCAGAGGTGTTTTTAACAGCAGTAAGTAGAGGGTTAGCTCCCCTTTACCTTTTCCCCTCTTTCATGCTTTTGTGTGTTTCTTCGGTTCTTTGGTTCCCTCCTGCTGTATTTCAGGCTGTGCATGCTCCTCTCATGAAATCCTCTCTGTCTGTGTCTCTCTTATTATTTCCTCTAAACTTTCTTTGTTACCTGCTCTGTCTCCTATTATTTCTCCTGTGTCATCAAAAACTGACTCCGTACAGTCTGCCAATTAGCCTTTGTCTGTCAGCACATTCATCAGCATCCTGAAGAGTGATGGCGAATGGCAGCGCGTGGAAGTGCTATTTGATATGCAGCTGTGTGTCCTTGCACACAGATCTCCTGTTACTGATGAAGTGGTAGGATGTGGCTTAGATTTCCTAGAGACAAAACTTTTTGGTAAGAAGCAGATACAATTAGTAATGAATGAAATGGAATGAATTAAAAGAGACACTGTTTCAAAATTTACAGCTAAGTGCACAGAACTTTCCTGCATTTAAAATAGACTGTTATGAATATGGACCTCTTGTGTATGCAAAGTAAAAAAGCCTGACATAGATATTTCTAGGAAACAAAGACAATTAACAGTGTTATCTGATATTACATACCTGCAAGTGAGTAATGCAAATAAAGCTGCTTCTTTGCTTGTTAGAGGGAAAATAATATGACTTTGGTATAAGACACACATTGCGTTCTTTTGTGGAAATACATAAGTATACATTATTCAAAATTCAAATATTAATGATCATATAAATATTCCATGATCTTGGCTATTACTTTCAGAACAAACATTTTAATTTTAAGACGTCATATTTGTAAAAGCTGTATTTTGAGTAAGAAGGAGAGAGAGAAAGAGAGAAGGAGACTCTTTTAGAGGTGTCTCAGTGTCTTGCTATGGTATCTTTGCTTAGCAAATATATAGCATGTTTGAATGTCTTTTAGCTGTACAATGTTCACCTGCTTAAACATTTACGATGCTACTATAGAAAAAAATATAGGAAGAAATAAAAAGCAAATGCATAAGTGTGTGTTTGGATGAACTGTGGAAAGTGCACGCTGATAGGTAGAATTAGATTTATGAGGTTGGGTTTATGTATATAAGCTTTCGAGCAGACTTCAAGGGTATGTACGACCAAGAGCAGTGGGATTATACGAGTAGCCTATAAAACTATATCCTTCTATCACTACATCTTTGCTAAGGGATGTTTCCAAATTAATTTGAAAGGAAAGCAAATTTGCTGAGGGACCTTTCCAAATTAATCAGAAGGGAAAGCAAAATAATAAATTACAAAATATTAAGCACAAATGAGACTTTTGACTTGTCTAGACAGTCTGGATCAGATTTTCAAAGGAAAGGTATAAGAAAACTTTATTCGTGCCAAAAGTCAGCTTTTGTGTATGCAAATGGATAGTTATTACAAACGTTGCAAGTGGATTTCCAGATACTATTTCAGAATCAGCCTGCCAGATCTGAATGAGCTAGATTTTCCAAGTACTCAGCACACACCCTTGCAGCCAGATTCCCAGAAGAGCTCAGCAGTGGTATCGCAGTGGGGTGGGATATGTGAAGCGCTTTGAAAAAGCTGGCTCTTACTTATTTAATTAAACAGAAATAAACTGCTTATGGAAATTGTGAGTTTGATGTAATAAACATATCGAAACTGCCCCTAAGGTGTTTTGAACATTTGCATGTAAGCCTTACCTCTATTAATATTTGTTGAACCTGATCAGTTCCCAGGGCTACCTGGGGAATAAGAGTGCCATGCAGATATTTATGGTGGGACCTGGAACCCTTTGAGGGACTGAAGCACCTGGTGAGGGTCACTCCACTTCTTTCTTGTGAAGTGCATCACATCACAAGTGCACACACTGGCATGGCAGAGAGAAGGACCAGCCTAGTGTGTCTCCTGGAAGGTCTTTAATCATTCCCATCGTTCTTGGCTTCAGCTGCCGGAAGGTGTGTAGAGGGAATACAGACTGCAGCTTCTCCACAAGCACAGGCGAGTGAAGGCACGCTCCCTGCTACCATGTGTTTCATCATTGAAGTCCTGTGCCTGATCCTGAGGAGCAAGGCAAAGTTCTGGCCATCGAGCTGCATGGGCAGCCCCCAGGCTTCTGTATCTCTCTTGATTGTGCACAACATAGCACAAAGATGTGAAGACATGTGTTGTCTTCTGCCCAGTTTCTTTTAAGTAGCTGTAAAAATACAATCCACAATCTCCTTTTATATTAAGAAATCATTGTGCTTCAAAAGCTTGTTTTTTTGTGGCTTTCTTGATCAGCATTCCTTTGTTTGCACCCTTAGAATTGCCATTTCCTTGTGGTAGGATAGAGCATGATGTGAAAGCATTCTCCTAGAGGAAGAAGCCATTTTGAGGAGCTTAGCAGAGGCTCTGCTTTTCAAAAGAGCTGGGATTTGGTTGGATGTATAAAAGATTATCTAATTAGTGCACATATCTGTCACAGTGATAAACAGAGATAGTTATAATCATTTGTATGCATAGAGGCAAGAAGTCGCTTCTAATACTGTTAAAAATATTGAAAAGTCAATCTCAGGAAGGTTTCCATGGGGGCCAGGGGGAGTATTTAAGAAACAAAATGCCTGGAGAAAGATGTATTGGAATAAGATTTTATGACAGCCTATGCATATAGATACCACTCACACTTTGGTGACCACGGCAGTTACAAAAGGCTGGGTATCAACTGGGTGTTTGGCACAGAGGTTTGCCATTGCCAGCGCAGAGCTGAACAAGCCCAGGAGCTGTGGGAGGCTCCTGCAGATTCTCCGTGGGCTCTGTGTCTTCTTTTCATGTTCTTCCTGCCTTGCTCTTTGGGTAAAGCGCAGTCCTCTGCACAATGGGGATAGGCCCTGACCTCCACAGGCTCCAAAACTGTTTGGTTTGCCTTAGGTGAGCATCCAGGCTGCAGCCTTGATGAATGTAATGAATGCCTGTGACTAAGGAAAATGTGTGGAATTTTCAGTTGCCTGATGTCATGAAGGAATAATTTTCCTCATGTCAGCATGCTTCCCTTTGCTGAAGTTGTTAATTGTGAGGTTTTCACTTACTTGCTTATCGTTCTGTGCCTTCCTGTTTGTCCATGCAGAGAATGTGTGCATATTATTCCATATTTTATGTTAGTGGGCAAGTTTCTGTTTCGTCAGCTTGCTTTACATCATTTACAAATACATGGCAGAAATCTCTTATCAGCCAGCAAGTGGTTAATAGAATTAAGAAATGCATCTTGTATTTGCTCTACAGTGAAGTGTCCTCTGTAAAATGACTGATCAGAATACCGATAGCAGGGGCTTTTTATTGCTTAAGACTGCCTGGGCAACACTAGACTTTAAGATTGAAGGAATAATTCTTCAGCCAGTGGCGCTGACTTTTTGTTCATGCTGTTAGCATCTGAAACTGCTGCTGACCAAATGGTGCTCCACAGGGTCACACCTCAAGGATGCAGTTCATTTCCCGTATAATTACTGTTCTGTTCTCAGAGCCCAGTTTTCCCGCAGGTTCAGTAAAACTACTCAAAACCACTGAAGAAGTAGCCTTCAGAAACTGCATGACCACAGTCAGGATGGGGGGAACTACAGCTTTCCTAATGAGTGGCTTCCTATTAGCAGCTCGTTGGTGGACATGGTGTTAACACTAAATCTACTCAGCAGAGAAGGATGGTCATAGGAATATAGCAGTCACCAGATACTTGAACTGATTTACAAGCTTGAAGTTTGTATTAGGATTGCTGTACCCTGCTTCAGGTGCACGAACTGGCGGCTTGGTCTGCTCAACAGTAGTCAGGGAAATTGAAAGTTCAAGAGCATTTCTGACAGCATTTCAGCCCCAATGACAGAACCTTGCAGGGAATGGCTGCTGCAGGAGCTTTCACTCACATCCAAATCATAAGCAAGAAATAAAGACCTTCCACTTGTGATTCTCTCTCAAATTCAAAACCCTTCAGGGTGGGTTTTGGCCTGGTCACTCGAGCCTAGCTCCCATAGAAATTCAGAAGTATTTGAGAATGAATACTGGATTTTGGCCTTTCCAGTGTCTCCTGTATTTCTGACACTGTTGGCTTCTTCCAGACCAGATCTTTGTGATGCGTGGGTTTTCTTTGCAGCAGACAGCATGCAATTCTACCTTACATTTTACCTTTGCATTTTCATCTCCTGTAATTCCTTCTGATACGTTTCACCACATGATGTTCAGATAGGATTTGTATTTGCTCTTGGGCTGTTTCTACCGTCCTACATATGTCAGTAACTTTTTGCAGAGTCAGACTGTCTTCCCTGAAGAATTTTCTATTGTCATCACTTCTGAGCCCCACTACAGTTGCTGCCCCTGTTAATTGCCTTTAAAAGATATTCAGTTGTGTGTCACCAGCAGGTCTGTATTGTACTGCCTATCCCTTATGAGCTGCTTTTGCTTCCTTTGGCACACAACAGAAAACATGTTTTCGGGACATAAAAATCATTCGACTTTTTGGGTGATAGATCACATACATAAACATAGATATTAAAATCTTAATTTGATATTATTTGGTTACTTATGTACTTCTATGGAGATACTCTGTTAAAGACTGTAAATCCTAAGGATTTGCTGTTATAGCTGTTATTTTCCTTACTCTTCAGAAGAAGCACATGCATTATATTCTTTCTGCATTTCTGTGCACCTGCTTTTTCAGCCTAGAGTTGTACCGCAGTACATTACAGAAGAGAGATTTTCATAGACACAAATGGGAATTAAGTGTCCAATTCAATTGACTTTTAATTGGAGTTGAACAACTACAAAGCCTTTGAAGAACTCCACTGCACTGAACCTCTTAATTTCGCCTGAACCTGTTTGTTGACGAAAATCTCAGCTCCTAGGCAGCTGCAGGGAAAGGTTTCCTTTTGCTCCAGTAGCCACATTATTATTCACAAGATGTCCAAGGAGTTTGGTGTTAGCAAAGTTCATATCTGGCTGAGAAATAAACTTACCCCAAGTTTTTACCTTATGGCCAAATAATAGAGAAATGTTATTTACTGTAATATTCATAGAAAAATCAAATATTTTTCTGTTTCAGCAAATAACTTATTAAATGTTTAATTCAAACATGATTTTCTACTACTAAAAATCTGCCTGGTTTGTGGTGGGAATGGACAATTTCTTACCTACAGTGGGGATATTTTGAGTGAAAATTAAAATTTAGCATTATTTCTTGAGATGCCATTTGTACCCATTGTACACACCTAGCTCCAATCCAGAAGCTGATTAAAATAAACACAGAAAGTTTTGTAGCTTTTTACAATTATTTTTGATCTGTAATCTCTTCAATGTATAGATCTAATATATTAAAAAGGCAAACATCAAAACTAAAACTGTTACTGGTGAGGAGTCAGAAAAGGGAGAAACTTATTTTTTCTCATTGTTCTCTCAAATCCTCCACGTCACAGTACTATTTTAAGACAGCTTCATGTTTGCTTTCATGTCTGTTAATTTGGTACCTGAGGTAGTGGTGCAGTGGTTGGTTATCAGGTGCTGTGTTCGGTTCCTGGAAAAAAGGCAGGCCTCCTTGGGTTGATAATACGTCTGGCATCTCCACATGTACATCAAATGCATATTTTACTTTCTTCCTTTGTATTCCACATATACTGCAGCAGATAAGACTAGACAAATACACTTTCATTGACAAAGACTCAGAGTGCTTTGGGGTGGAAAGGATATTTGGTGATGGTATCTCGCATAGTTTGTCCCCTCTGCTCCATGGCAGGATTGATTGCTTTATCACTAAATGATCCCTGATGGATGAGTATTGGGTCTAGGCATCAGTTAAAAGTGAGGATGATAATTCAGTTTTACTGATGCCACTGAAAGGGGAAGTTAATCTATTAAATTGTTTAGGAATTTTACAATTTCCCATAAAGTGTTTAAGGCAGATCTTCTCAACCTTTGCCATTGAATGACCTACTCTTTCTTCTTATCCTCCTTTTTATCCATGCATCTAGCATGGAATTAACCTGGTGACCTCCAGTATAGCATAGAGAGAGGCAAGGTGATTTTTCCCCCTGTTAAGGACATAAAGGACCTCATACAGAGATCAGAAGGAATGGGGATATTTGCTACAAGAGTTACAAATTATAGGGGCTAATAATTTGAGGTGGTTTGTGTCATATCTGATGTCTGGGCTTGACCAAGCGCCTCTGTGAGATCATGGTCTTGAATCAAGGTGTGCTCCCAGATTTGCTCTCATCTTCATTAGGTTATTGTAAGACATGTCCCTGTGCATGCCTGGATGGGCTTCAACACCCATGGCTGGACAGTTTAGCTTGGCAGGCTGTGGGGTGCAGGGTACCATCCGCATCAGAGGCTGCACATGTAAACCTCTGCCCAAGTACTTTACAGCAGTGACTGGCCAGCATGTGGACTGACAGAGTCCCGCCAGCCCAGTCCAGTTGTTCTGTTGTCGGGGAGGAGCAGAGTGAGAACTGGGCCTTTTGGACACAGAGTTTCTTCCCTGTGATGATGTTGCTCTATGCCACCTCAAAGGCAATGCCTGTGCAAAGCCAACCGAGCCCCAGAATGATGAGGCACAGGGACAGATGTAAATGAGAGAAAATTAGAATAAAAGAAATTAATATTTGACATGTACAAGCATATGCACATAAATATAAATACATTTATATCTAAAATCAAATAGCTTTTCCCCCAGAGTGAGTGAGTTGTATTTGCTGCTTGAGTTGTGCTGTCACTTGTGAAGATGATTGCAAACCCCCTCCTCAAATTAAAGTACAGCCTTTTACCCATGCTTGTGCCACCCATTTTCCCACTGCGTCTGATGTTGATTAGGAAGGTCTCTGAAAGCTCAGCAGAGGAAAAAGCTAGAAGACAAAATTATAATGATGGAGAAAGACAAAGATACAGAAGAAAGGGAAAGGATATTATCAGCATGTTACATTTTTGTGCGAGAACTCATACAGCATTAAGATGGTTTGAGGAATGCAGCTGACAACTGTCATAAAGAAAATTTGCCAGTGTTGGACTCCACCCCAGAGTATCCAATTTAGTCCATATCTGACATAAATGCAAACATGCATTTGCAATGGGCCAGGGATAAGATTCATCAGAAATTCAGTTATGCTGGGGAGCCAATGGAAGAGCACCCTGCTGTATGGGGATCAGAGAGAACTGCTGCAGAAAAGTTACCTGACTTGCCAACAAGTTGCCAGAGCACTGTTTCCCCGTTTCCCCTATTAACTGGGACAGAAAGATTTTCAGAGATGGAAAAAATGAATAATGAAAAGGTGACAAAGCATCTAAAAACAAACACAGAAGCTAAACAGTTGACTATTGATGGGGTGGTGTAGTAGACGGTGGATTGCTCAGACATATAATGATCACAAACCAAAGTTCCTCTGTGTGTAGTTTGTCCTCTTAATGAGCTGAGCAGGCCTTATCTAACATGTACTTAGTTATCACTAGCAGTGCAGGATTAGGTCAATTAATAGAGTTATATGTGTATTTTTTTGCCTGATCAGGTTTTCACAGGAAATTACTGATTATTTATACCAATTTATTGTGTGGAAGTGTGTCAGTTTTGAATAAGTGTTTGTCAGGAAGATCTTTGGAGTTTCAAGGAGGTTTTCTAGTCAAAGGCAAAATAAACTTCAGAACCAATGCTAGGTAAGGCACTCACCAGCAGCTAAGATACAAGTTCAAATGCCTCCATGATGTCGGTGGCTTGTTAAAATTCATTTGTTGTATGTTCTCCTTCCACATGTGAGCAAATAGAAAAAAATAACTAGAAACAGAAAGAATATTTGGGGTATTTCTTTCAGCACAGAAAGAATCCAACCTTTGTATTCTCTGTACCTGTTCTGGTGAGAATTGGCAACTACTGTCCGTTCCCTCATTTTACTTCTTCATAAAGCTTGGTTTCCTCTCTGGGCTCTGCAAGAAGAAAGGAGATGCTGTCAAACAGCTAAGTCCTCAGGTTCAGAAAAGTAAAGGATTGGTTTCTGCTTTTAATTGCCAGGTCAAGCAGAAATCTTTTGCTGTTATTCCCCTCCTGGCAGGCTAAGAGGTGTGCTAATGGATCCAGGAGACCACGGTGCTGCGTCAGTTGCAAATAACACTCTGTCCATGAGCATGCACTGGTCAGATAGGAGGGAGGAAGGCAATACTCCCTCATCACATTTATTTCAACAGCAACCACCTGCTGTGACAATTCCCTTTTCCGTCCTTGCACTGGCCAACATGCAGATGTATAAATGTGAATAAATGGAAAAAAAAATCAATGTTTGAGAACACATTTCTGCCATTCTAGTGATGAAGACACAAGAGGTATTGTGTCCTCTCCCTCCCTCAGGCATGGACTTCCTTCTTCAAGGGAACCAGATAGCGCTGGTCCACTCCCATGGGCACTACAAAACCTCATGGATGTACAGGTGAGTGTTACCCTGGAGAATATTATCTTAAATCTGAGATTACTCAATGGATCCAAGCAGGACACACTTTTGGAGCCGTAATTTTGCTTTCTGAACTAGCATTTATTTGATGTCTATATCAATACTTACCCGGAGATCATCAGTGCCTTGGGAAAACATGTGGGATCTTTAGAAACCATTTTTAATGAGTGATAACAGAAACAGAATGATGGTCACTATTTAGGAAGCAAAGAAATCTTCGCTTCAGAGTAAACACATTGGAAAAATAAATCAAAAAGTCTAACTAAAACTGTCTGTTAGCTCAAAGCCTTGGTTCATCCTTTGCAGACCTCCAGGTTAATTAATGGAGGAGAGGAGAAAGAATCAACAGAAATGACAATAAATAAAGGTATGGAATAAGATATGGTTCAGATCAAGTAAATATGGCTGAAACTCTGCCTCAAACTGAGCAGAACCTTTTTCAAGCTTCAAAAAAGTTTGAATAAATTTTTTTTCTAGAAAAAAGGTTCTGATTCAAGCGGAGATTTTAAACAACGTGGGGAGCAAAGTGGTGTGAGTAACAGAGAACATGAAAGGACGTCAAAAGTTCAGGGAATGAGGGAAGAGTCTGAGATTCAAAAGATCTGGATTCAGTTTGAAGCACTGTTTCTGAGCTTCTTAGAGACTGGGCAGAATAATTCATTACTGAGCCCCGAAATTTCCTTTTCAGCCCTTATTTACTTAGAAGATTGGAGAATCCGGCTGTAGAGAGGGGTGCACTGAATCCCTTGCTACTATTATAACAAAACAACAATAATAACTGTTTCTATTTTTTCTCTGACAATTCCAACTTTGCACTCAGGCTTAGGGGGTTATTTTCTTCTAATCTACAGTTTCAGTTTCATGACTGTTTAGTAGACATGCAGGTAGTGCCCAGCTCATTCCTGCATGCTCTGATATTTGCATACACTCAGACAAAATTCTGACTCAGCACACATTCAGATCAGGAGTTTTAACTCAGTCTGAACCCATAAACCTTTTGAATTTCCCCCCTAGAATCAAAAGAAATGAAATGCTGACACTATTCAGTATTTATAGTTTTCAGCTGACAGATAGCTGCAAGGCACAGCGCTTGGTACTCACACACTGAACACATTTTTGTTCTTAAGTAAGCCAGCTCTTCAGTCCGGTGCCTTCATCAACTGTACTTCCCCTTTGCTCTGACAGTGCTTTTGGAGTGCGGTTGCCACTCTATCTTGCTGTCATGGTCTGAAAAACTGAATATACAGTACCAGATTTCCATTTTTGCTCCAGGTATGAACATTCCTCTTGCAGGGAATACCAGGCACTCTGGGACATCTCATCCGCTGGCATCCTCACAGAGTCCCTGGGGAGCTCAGGTGTGTGCTTATGGCACACATGCCATTAGAGGGCAGCCAACACTGCTTCCAGTAGCCTCTCATATCATCTGTTTCTCTGCCATGTTTAATAGGCTTTGTCTGGTTCAGGGCAAACCCCATTAGGCATGAAAAGGCAGAGCTATGTAAAGGAACTTGCACTGACAGCCTGTTAAATGAATAAGTTTCTGCAGGATAGCGGGATTCAGCTGTTTTGGAAAAAAATATATACACACAGACACACATTTTATATTTTTTCTCTTTTTTGTCAGTGTAAAAATAGGATCTTGGTTTGCTGAATGTATTCTTAGCTGCACTGTGCTATCATTCACTGCTAACATTGCAATTGCTGTTTCCTCTGTGTTGGCCCAACCACATGAAATACTCTCATGGCATTGTAGAACATAGACTTTTTGCCATGCCTTCTGATGCTTTGATTTTACAGAATTACACAAACACATCTTGTTAAAAAATACTCTTGTAGTTGCAGCAGTTAATTGTGCTGGTGGTCACTGACACATCCAAGAGCTCACCTGCACACATGGAAGTTCAACCTCTTCCAGAGGAGTAGCTTGAGTCCTGTGCAGACTTGCAGCTCCATTCCAGGCCTTTGCACTCAGTCACAGCTCTTTTCATCCACGATCCTCAGGCTTGCATAGAGATAGAACTGTGAGAACGACAAAGCGCATAGTTACAGATGTGTGGTTCAAATAGTGATGCAAATACAACTTGCAATTTCTTTAAAAGATTTTTTTTCGTTTCTTTTTTCACTTAAACCCGTGGATAATGGAAACTGTTTCTGCTGAGCTTTCCTATGCATTGAATGGGATAAGTGTGTTTGAGTCTGGCCAGAACTCCCGATGATGGAGAAAAAGGGTCCTTTAAGTGCATTTCTGTTTCTACAGATTTTGTCACTGACACTGCATGCAGCTGGTGTAGTTAAGATTAGGACTGCAATTATTTTTTGCTGACTCTGTCAGTTTGAGCTTTTCTAGCAGAATTTCTCTAGAGGGCAGTAAGGATTCAAAGCTGCCTCAGTATAAATATATATCTGTTTTGTAGAAATGACAGATCATCTTTGCACAGCAGTAGGGGTTACAAGAGTGGGTGCACATGTTGCAGTGTAGGGTAGAACAGCTAAAAACACAAAAAGCATACTGTACACTCTTCCTTCTCATAACATCACCCAGGCTGATATTTCATTGCGTATTTGTATTCTAAATTACTTAAAGCATTCTGCTTTTAGTCTTGATGAGAAAGGGCCTTTTTGTTAGGGAAGCTTCAGTTTGGATTTATGAAGGTATGATAATAGGGAACAAATTGGAAAAATAAGAGTCTGAATGGAAACCTTTAGTTTAACACCCTGCGGGGCTAAGACTAGAATTACTTCTGTGACTCCTGCCAGAAAACTGGGGATACTGAAGCTAGACCTAGGTCCAAATACAATGTATGTGATCATTCTCTGGCTTCAACATTATATTTAACAATGGCAAATATAACAGCACATGTATAATGCCTGCTGCGAAGGATATAATGCCTGCTGGATATTCACAAATTAGGTAGGGTTACTGGCAAGAAAGGCATGAGGGTATGAAAGTTTTGGAGCTCTCTTGCACCATCCTCATCATCTTTGCACGCTGTACCTGAAAGTGATGCAGTGAGGGCATATAAGGAGATTAAATTCCCTTTAACACCTTATAAATCTCATATATCACTTAGGAAAACAGTGAATAATGAGTCCCACTTAGGAAAACAGTGAATAATGAGTCCCACACAACTGCTGTTTCTAACAGTTCATAGTCTTTTCTCCTTGTCTCGTCCATACATCTAGTTTTGAAGCCTCCAGAAACAAAGCAGAATGTATTAAAGTTTTGTGGTCAGGTTCTTCTAGCTTTACCATCAGTGGGTGGCACCATAAAAAACACCCAGCACAAACACCCACAGCCAGGAGGGTGAGAGGTAAAAGTAGCAGGGTCTACATACGGATATTTTCAATCCTGTGATGACTGGACTGCAATAGTAGCTCTGTATCCAAATATTTAAGGCAGCCCTAGCTGCGCGTGTGGTCATTTGTGTGTTCAGCACTGTCCTAATGAGTTACAAGCTTCTGTGCCTTGTGTCTGGATGAGCTGAAATGCAGAGGTAGTCTTTGTGCCCATTTCGACATACCTGTTATTTAGACTCTCCTATTCTTTGCTGTCTCTATTCCTATGATTTCATGGTTGTGTATTTTAAACCTGGAAAGGCTCAGGAAGTATTTTGTAAAGTTCTTCCAAGACAGTGCCAGACTGAAGCTTTCTACGGCCTTTCCCTGTTTCCAACTGGCCGCAATATGCAGCAAGAAGCGTGTATGGTGCATATAGAAGTTCAGTTCTTCATTGTACTTAATCCTGCTGGGTTAGCAAAGCAGAAGATCCAGAGTAAGAATCTTGGATGCAATCAAGCAAGCCAAGGTTCAATCAGGACACAGCAAAGACCATGCAGGAAGACAGGTGGCCAGGGCAGCTTATCAACAATTATATCATGGCCAATACTTGTTTATAAGGTGCCCCTACTTAAACTGCAAATTGAAGCCGTTTATTAGGCTTGGTGATACCATGAATAACAATAGAGCTCTGTGTCATTCTACGATACGTTTACATAACATAATATCTCTATTTCAGTGTAATAACCATTTAAATAGGGCAGGTGTGGTTAAATTTGAGCCATGCTGTTTTTGGCCAGATGCAGGCAGGCTCACATTTCTGCAGGTGCGTGTTTTGTCCATTTAATGCGAAATAACGCTCTGAGGTACAAGAGATATAATCAGACATGAAACTCTGAGATCCAGTTGTTTACAGTGCCTAAGCAAAACAGTTGAACCCTAAAATTTGAGTTCACCTTGGCACGAGGATTTAGAGAACCTAACTGAAAATGTGCCTTACAATACAGTAATTCAGGGGAGCCAATGTATTTCTTATCTCTGTTACAACAATGGGGCTCTCCAAATTCAATTTGCTCAGGTGTTTGCAACAGCGACTGCTAGCTAATTCTTTATTCATTTCCAAGGCAGGTACCCATCCCTTCCCTTCTCATCTTTGCTGTGTTTTAATACAAACTTCACCCTTCCAGCAGCATCCCCAGATCTCTCAACTACTTTCATCTTAACTACTTAACGCAACTACTTGACTTGTTGCCATCTCTTTCAAGTCGGATCTCCTCAGGGACCATGTTTCTCCTGGTCCCTGAATGCTCAACACACAGAGTGCTCCTGAGTAGAGCTGCAGAAGGATCTTGCAGTTGCCTTGTTGCTGCTACGTGCCACAGGCAGGCACTTAACCCACAGCTCAGGCAAGGGCTCTATGTAGGAAACAGGGAGCTGCCTCTGTACATCACATCTGAGTAGTTCACACACCAGCCGTGGTATGCTATCATGTTTTGAGAACTTCAGACATAATATCATCATCAACATATGTGCAAGTGTTATGCCAAAAATTGAAGTCTGGGGCAAAAATATCAGTGGGGCACTTTAAATAAACAACCAAGACTCAACTTTTCAAAACAACTAGTTCAAACAGGAAATTGAAATGTTATGAACAACGCAAGAGTGAGCTAGATTTTTTTGTGAGATTATATGTTTAAGGAATACTAAATTTAGGATCTAAAGATGTTCATACTTGAATATATTTAAATAATTACTCCGTAAAATATTCATCCTACAATATGTATTCTTGCTTTTCAGGTGTCTCAGCGTCTAACAGATCTGTATTCCTGACCTTAAAAAGTACATTTCTTGCTTGAAACAAATTTAAACAATAATGTAAGATGCCATAAAACTTGAAACCTCCTATGTCAAATCAAGAGGAGATTTATGCAAGATAATTCCTTACATATTTGCAAAAGAGTTTGGGGTTCTTTTGCTCAGTTTCATCCAGTATTTTCACCCAAGACCTCTTCCCTTTCCTCTCACTGGCCAAGTGTCCTTTCTTAGGCTGTAGTGTGGCAAGCACATTTTAGGTGTGGGTTGACAACCATATTTTAAGCAGCCCCCAGCTCATTTCAGACTCGGAACTCTGACAATTTTCCAAGTGCAGTTGCTTGCACACCACTTATGGAACCATACTGAAGATTTGATCTCACCTAAAACCCATCCAGGTTAATATGCCAAACTCTCACTGGAAGAAAAGGCATTAATGGGAGAAGGTACTCTATACTAGAAGTGATGTCAAGAATGGTTTCCTGACCCATGGACAGGGTTTGAAGTTAGAACTTTCCCATAGTTAACAGTGAGATAGAATAGACACTCTCTAAGATTTTGTGAGGAATGGGTCATAGCTTTGGGGTTCAGTACTCACTAGGGCAACCAAAGCGACAGCGACACAATGGTGAAAAACCCTGTCCCCTTTTTGCCCATTGCATGTCATGAAGATCATCGCTGTGAGTTTACATCAAGAGTACTCAGGGAGCTTTCGCTGTCCCGTTCGGTTATTAGGTACGAGCAGTGAGGCTCATAAATAGGGTTAGAAGTACCCCTCTGAAAGAAGAATATTCACCTAAAATACATCTATTTCAAAGGCAGTGGCCCAAGAGTAATTGCTGTTTGGGATCCTCAGTATAATTCAAACCACACTGTCTCCCAGAAAAAGCTTTTAGTTAAGGGGCTATGATTTTAAGAAGGCTTTATACCCCATATGTGCACTATGGATCATGGAACTAGGAAGCAGTAAAAGTTGAGTACAGCTAGTATACCAGGGACTGACAGCATTATGACTTTTATCAGTTATGTGAGAAATAAGTCCAGTCTTAGTAAGACAGTTAAGCCAATATGACCATACTCCTAGGCTACAGATTTATGGTAGAGTCCACCCTATAAAGCAATTGTTTAGAAACCAAGGGCTTGAAAACCCTTGTTTGGACAAGTAGTCCTTGCTCTCAGGTTCCATTGAACTTTCTCTGCTTCAGCCAGAGTGGTCCCCCAAAAAAGCACCAGACAAGTAAGCAGACTGAGAGAGACCCAGACCAACAAGCACATAGCCTTTCATGTCCTGGGGTAGTCCTGCTTGCCTTGTAGAAACATGTAAACCAGTAAGCCAAATATTATGAATTCATCATTTGGAAGATACATGGACCAGCAGAGCAGACATGGACCAGCTTATTCTTGGCTCTACTGATGACATCTTCTATTGCTCATGCCTCAGTTGCCCCATTGATAAAACCGTGTAGGTAAAGCTATTTTGCAAAGCCCTTTTATATCCATAGATGAAAAACATACAAGTGCCAAACACTGTTGTAATGAAAAGTATTTTCCTTGGCTTTTCAAAATCAGTGGGAAATCCATATTGGACACTGCTCCTGGAATGTTTCTGCAGTGGCGCTTTAACAGCAAGAGTGCTTTCCTCCGAAAATATACAGGCTGGAAAGGATAAAGTAGATCAAGTTTAGTGGTTCAGGATCAGTCAGTTACTCAATGTTACTGCAGTTAGAAGGAGGTGAAGGGAAGATGGGTGATTTCAGTAAGGCTCCTGCAGGGAGATGTGTGCCAGCATTCAAGCCTGGTGATTCATAAGCTGTTCGTCAGTAGCTGTTAAATATCTGCTTTTTGCCAACGCTCACTGTTTCAGTCTGCCAAAGATACTGGATAAACAGTCGCTGTAAAAAATTTATAGTTTCTCTGGGGAAAACAAAAGGTTTTTGTGGCATAATACAACATCATAAATTAAAGCTTTTTTTAAAATTAAGAAGTTACATCATGTTTTGATGTAATGTGATGTGGCAGGTCATGCTTTTAATTTTAATAAGCTTAAAAAAGAGAGAGAGATTGAGATTTGGGAATATAAATATTGTTTCTGAACCTATAACATCTCTTGTTGGAGGCTGGCAAAGCAGGTTCACCTCTGCCATCCGGGTTCAAGTCTTATTTCAGGAAAACAATTTGAAATGACTTCTGGAGGTATCAGCATCAGTTAATGAACTGAATTTCCACTCTACAGACCTTCCAGGAAATTGCCAAACAGCATTAGCACTTCTATAGTATTTGTCATACTTAGGTATTGCTGTGCTTTCAAAAGCACTGTCATCTACAACCTACCTTTTTTGAAGTGTCCTGTAACATTCAGGTATTTTCAATTTTAAAGATTCCAGAATGAGAGACCCAGGGTGGTATTTCAGGGGTGCTTACTGCAAGTGCCCACTGGTTGCAGGAGCAACTGAAGGGGTACAAGTGTGTCTCTGAATAGTCAGTACTTAAACAGAGGCATCTCACTGTGGAATTCAGAATTGAAACCCATCATGTTAGCAGTCACTTGAAGATGCCTGTCTTTTTTGGCATCATAGGGTTATGACAGAAAGCAGAATTCATGCATCTTTAAACTGATGTGATCTTTCAGCACATCTAAGGCTAGGCCTGAAATTAGGTGCAGAGAGGTCTTCTACCTTATGAACAATGGACCTGGCTCCTCTTTTTTTTCCCCAGAAAAATGCATGAGCTAGCACAAAAGGGATATTAGCCTTCATTTTAACCTTTGGTCACTGCTATAAGTAATGTAAAGGGTTGGGCGTACTGCAGGACTACACAAACGGGAAATAATCACCTATTCAGTGTTTCACCTCCTGAATTTTATTCATCTTTCTTTCAGCTCAGTCACAGGAAGATGTGGTCTGAACCCTGCATTTCGTTAGTCATATCTGACATGACTTCACTAGATGGCCATTGCTTTGTTCTCACTTACTTGGCCTGATCACACCAGATGGAACTCCTGGAGGGGATTGCCCTTGTCGCACGTTGGCTTTGGCTGCGGAGGGATCCTGAAGCTCTCACTGCCTCCCTTGGCAGAAACTTGGCACTTTCTGGAGGAGTCTTGCATAAGCCTTGGGAGAACGAAATAAGAAATGACTACTGTAACACAGCTGAGTAATGCGGTTCATTTCACGCTGCTCAGACAACCACCTCACCCTCTGCTAAGCCCGAGGTAATTGGTTTGGGGCTGTTTAGGGCACTTGCCTTTCATTTTCCTTTCTAATTCTCTTTTCAGGCCTCTTATTTATTTTCCTAATAGTTCATTTTTCCATTCTAACTCTCATTTTTATATTTTTAATCACATTCACAATAGAGGAAAAAGGGTGACCCATTGTCCTCATAAGTGACATCTAGTCTATGACTTGACTGACAGGAGGTACCATTAGAATAAGCATCCCTTCTCTGACTGAGACTATCCATGTTAACATTTCTGTACTCTGGGCTATATATTTGATCTTACATAGCTGTAAATTATGAGTGACTCCATCAAAGTCAGAGGCATTTCTACAGTGTTAACATGGTGTAGGTCAGCTCAGATTCATGCTTTCAGGATTTCAGATGTCTCACTAGGGCTCCTGTTGTATTGCTGGCCTATTCTGTCATTCAGTCATGTATGTGGTTAGAATGAGCTGGCAATAGTACCCAATACGTGAGCTTCCCACAAGAATCTCTGCCTTGAATTGCTTGAAGATCAGGTTCACACTGGCATTTGAACCTGGCTATGGAGACAGAAGTGTACAGTACGTTACTATATCATACATCATATCAGGGCAATATCAAACCACAATAGAAGTTAAATAAAACATCTGAAATAATTTTCCCTGTGTGCACACAGCATGTCTCCTTGGGGTAAAACTGATCTTTCAATTCAGAGTTCACATAGAAGGTGAACTACTGCAGACAGAAGTTCAACATAATCAGCTGAAAACAACAAGCCTAGATTAGACATTACCAAAGTTAGACTGTAAGCAGGAAAAAGATTTTGCCTTCAGTTCCACAACATTACACTCATATTCTGTGACTGGTTTCTGTACTAGTAATTTCTTTACATCTGAGAAAATCTTGGAATGCTATGGAGAAGGCTGAACTGTTAGAAAAGGGCTCTGTGGGAAGGGAGGAGGAACGCATAGTTTTGATTCATGTGAGGAATGTGCTCACTAGGAATAAAGTTTACAAACTCATTTCAGGAGTTACAAAACCAAAATGAGACCAAAACGTGCATGATCAGCCTAACTGTTGGAAAACAGAGTAAGTAGCTGCAGAAATTGGTACGTAGGGAAAGCAGGGAGGGTCAAAGGTGGAGGAGTGCTGAAGTCTCTTTGTAACTGACAGAAAACAGAAAAAATGTTTTTAAGAACGTCATACTTTGTATTCTCTTAGATAATAAGAACATAAAACGTCTGGTTCTCATCTTTTTCACACTTATGTAAAATTGGGATCAACTCAACAAGTTAATGGAGTTACATAGGTTTAAATCTGGCATAAGTGAGATAAGAAACAGGCCCATCAGTTCATTAAGGACTTCATTAACTGTGACTGGAATATCTTGCAGAGCCTGCGTTTCTGCAAATAAAAACATGCGTTTGAGGCCACAGGAAGGTGTTCTGTGTGCCCTAATTTGGACGTGTACAACCAGCTGCCTATTTTAAAGTCAAAAGCTAGAGGGCTCTGTATAGTTGCATCTGGGAGTGGGTGAAGAGTGTATTTGTACAACTGCAGGGCTTGTGCATGCAACAAGATAGATGCACACAGAGGTGGGTCTAACCTGTCATCAGTAACAAACTGAGCACAGCAAAATATGCAAAGTTCTTCATGCACATACGACCTTCCATTTAGTTAAACTTTGTCATGACTTCTTGGCTTGCAAAATTACCCTATTTATGTTTATCTCGCTTATATATAAGTTAAATATATAACTGCATTCCACCGTTCTGTGTTTTCTGCTGAGGGATATGCTTATGGTCTTATGATGCTACTCAACCCACTCTTTACCAATTTTATTCAAACATCAAAATAATGTATATTAAAAAATCCATCCACAGGAAGGATTTGAATAGCAAAGGAACAGGCATCTCCCTCAAAATTTATTCCCCTTCATTATTGATGGGCTCCATCACTTCAACTTGGCTGTTTGATCAAGTGGTAAATCATGTAAATATGCCATGTATAAGTGTCAAAGCAGTTTTGAGGAACTGAAAATTTTTAAGTTAAAGGTCGAGCAGCAATTTCCAAGAACAATCCCTAATGAAAGCAAAGATTTTCTTCCTTTTAAGCACACATCAGACCAATCTAATTTACTAAGGAGAAAATTCACTTTAGTGCAGAAGGACAATCCAGACGTATACACTACTTACGCCCTTGTTAAGTGAAAATTGGGATAAGTGGTACTAAGTGAGTGCATAGATCTTAGGCTTGTCCTCTTCAATAGGGTGAGTTTCACCCTTAATAAGAAGTAGAGCATCAGTGTTATCTAGAATCTTCTGAGGACCATTAACACACAGCCGAGTTTCACCATCAAGATGTAGCAGAAAATATAAATTAATTGAGAACTGTTTTACTAGTTATATACTTCTTACGTATTGCTTCTCACTTGTATATTTTGGACTTTATTATGCCTTGCTCAAATTATGCTGAAAAAAGTTCTGAATTAATTTCTATCAGTCCTTCATGGGATTTCCTTATGCATTTCTACTCAGTTTTTGCTTTGTTCTGTTGAAAATTTATCATATCACAAGGAAATCCTGTAGACTTAATTTAGTCACTGCGTTACTTGCTACATTTGTCCTTGAAAAGGTCTACTTCAACACACTAGAATGCAGACAAAAGGTGAATGAAGCTCAGATATGCAAATCTGATGCAGGCCCTCAAAAGTAAGGGAAGGATCGATGAGGGCGATGTTCAACCTGGGAAAGAATCAAAATATGCCTGAGGTAGCAGCAGAGGGCAGCTTTGCTGGGTTTTTCAAGCTGTTCTTCCGTCACAGTGCCATCAGACACGTTAGAAGGCCCAGTTCTCTGATTCCTAAGGTACATTACACGTAGGACTCAGGCTGGTATAACTTCTTTTAAATTAACTGGTTTTCAGAGATGCAGCTCTGCAATGGAGAATGATGCCAGGAAATATGCAACATTCCCTATAGGTTTCCCACACCTTTATCCTTGATAAAAGAAATAAAAAGCCTTCAGAGACAGTTGTAGAGCAATTCTAACAAACCTTGACAAAACTGGATTGACTTTGCCTCCCAGCTTGGTTGCATTGCTGATTCCTACAGATGGTCACTCCCATCATCTCATGGTCTATCTATAAGGGATAAGAAAGGAAAATGCTCTGAGCAGCCTCTTGAGAGAATTTGATTACGTGTTCACAAGTAGGTGGTTTGAATTGCTAATAAAGCTTGGACAAAACCCCTTTCCTGGTGTATTCTCTTTTCCCCCCCAGCTTGATCCCAAATCAATCTCCTTTCTGGTTCAAAAAGCCTTGTTGTCCCAGGGAAATGTAAATGACACCTCTGTGTGAGACTTGATGATTCTGGCTCATGGCCCTGATGTCATTTCGTTGCTTTGTACATCAAAAGAATGTCCCCTGACACAGACATTGGTTTACCTTAGCTAGAGTGACTCATCATTTTCCCACAATTAAATTTTTGAGCTCTAATGCAAAGCAGACTTATCTGCTTTGACAGGGCAGTACAGAATAAACAGAAAAGACTAAATTTGTATTGGCAGCTACCACTGCGCTGCAGTTATGAGTAATACAGCCTAACTAGAAAGGACACCAAGAAATCAAAATAGATTCAAGTTGCTGGAGAACCGAAAAAGAAGAAATAGCCGTTGATCCCCAGTAACTGACAGTTTGGTGTCTGTCATGACACTGGATGGGAACAGCAGCAATAAACGTTTCTGGTCTTTCTACCCTGTTCATATTTTTTTTTAATTTTATTTTCTTAAAAAAAGGGTATGCCACTGCAGGTCATTTCTGTGTGTGCTGTATATATTAAGGAGGAAAAATATCCTTACAATTTGGACCACAGTTCAAACATACCAATTTCCTCAAGCCTATGCCCTGCCTCATGCAGACCAGTACTCCTCACAGAGTCTCCCATCTGCACAGCTCTCAGTTTCCCACTAACAAAGTGGGATGCTTGGATGCTGCTAGTTTGTGACCCACATGCAGCTACACCCACAGAGAAGCTACACACACCAGTAGGTCCAGGAGGCCTCCCTGGAAACCATCAATCCCTACTCTGGTTTAAATTCAAGTTGTTCTGGTGACAACCTGAGGACAATTACATGGTGTCACAGATGATTTCTTGCCATGTGATGGGGAACATGTCACACCTGGAAATGCTAGTGGAGTTGCGGTGGGAGAAGGACATTTGTATCCCAAAAATGGGTTGAATCTCTGCTGTTGTGGTTTAAGGCCAGCCGGTAAAGCTGAACCCAGGACACTTACCCTGCAGTTAACTTGTTTGGAGAAGGGAAATGATTCGTGAATTTAGGATCTTCAAAACGAGTATCATCAATGATCTTTTTCTAACTGAGAAAAGACATGCACTGAGCTCAGGTGGGTTTAATTCCTGTGGGCCCAGTGTTTCTGACTGGCTGGATCACAGTTGACCAGTCAATCAGAAACACTGGCCATGAGGACTGACATGGAATTTTGGATTATGCTCATATCACTTTGCTCCAAATTTACATGCACAATTACTACATCTGCACATACAGATCAATACACTGTGTGTACAAATGAAAGAACTCTTTGGCATGTGCCTAAGCAAATTAGAACATGATTACATACAGTTAAAAATTTGGATTCTAAATCTTTGTACACCTCTGTTGTGATGTTTTGTGATTGCTAATTGCGACAATATCTGTGCAGGGTATGTAATTCAACATGAAAAGTGTTTTTAGCAGCAGGTGAATAAGATCAGTTATTGAAACAGCAAAATTATTGCCAACATTGAGAAAATTAGATAAAAAGGTAAGTTCCAAACAGCCTCATTCATATCAGATATAATACAAGATAGAGTAAGCACAGAAAACTGTTAACTTTCCATGTCAATAAATAATTTAAATTCCTTATAAGAGAGCAGAATGGCTTAGCACTGTTTTGACTCTTTAGCATCATAAACAGAGTAGTAGTACCATACAGCTCTGCTCATATATTTATATTTTGAACTACTCACCTATTATATGTTTAAAGTGGAAAGTTTTGAACATTAATACACCAGGCACGAACTTCTCACTTTAAAAGCTTACTACCCAGTGCATAAGGAAGTGGTATTGTGCTGTTACAGAAAAAGAGCATGTGCAACCTGATTTCACTGCTGGATTATGTCTAGTTTAACTTTTGGTCCTTTGCAATGCTTGGCATTCTTTCTTAAAAATTAATGCAAGCTCTCATCTTACACTCTCCATCAGATAAGAAAAGTGATGACTGGAGAAAGCTGTAAGCAACTTGCATTGTAGAAGTGCAAGTTTTAACCTTTCTCTCTGCACTAGAAGCCTTGGGAACTCAGACTGATAGTTGTTATATGAACCAGACAAGATATGCCAATAATGTCCAGTGCCATCAGTATGCAAAGAGTAGTTCTCTAGAGGAAGATGAATGGACATGGCTCTGTGCCAGTGTGTTTTTGGACTGCCATGAAGAGGTCTTCACTTTTAATTAATTTTTAAATACAGAGCATCAAGGACACGATATCCTTAATGAGAAGTACAGGACCGTCTTCCATTTCTCTTGTTCTCTAACGTGTATAATGGTTGCTGCGTGCAATGCAGGAACACCTCTGCACGTGTTTGCGTGTAATATAACATAAAGGATATAGATGTGACCAGGTCCGCACATGTCCTGCAGGAGCTAAGGCATGAGATTTGCTTTGCAGATCTCAGTAAAGTGATCAGTTTTAGGCTTTATCAGGCTACGTGCATTCTGAATCCAAGTCCATGATCAAAAAGATAAGCATGTTAGACTGTGAGTTCTGCCTTTCTTTGTAGCAACTTTACTGATAAAGATGAGGATATAACAAAGCAGAGCTGAAAAGGATTAATGTAAATGGCCTCCCTCTCTTACCCAAGTTTTATATAATGCTGGACACTTAAGACCTATTATCCTTTAGCACTCCAAGACAGTGACTGTGTCAGTTTTCTCCTCATAAATAAATCCCTGATAAACTGACCATCCCTTTAGAACAGAAGGAGTTTTTAACAGATTTTAGCCCTTTTGATCTCTTTGCCCCTAGTCATGCTGAAACACCTGTATAATTTTCGCCGGAGTCTGGAAGGAGTATTTCACAGCTCATAGCTCATGTGTTGTTTCTTAACCCCCTGCCCTGTTTACCAGAAGTAGTTTTATCTAAATTTTTTGGTGTTGACTCCCTACTTACTTCCTAGCAATCAGTTAATAAATAAAACTCCCATGTACATATATATGTACAGGCACAGTAAATACAGTCATACAGTAAACTTTCATGCCCAAAGTCAGTCACATGCAGCATTCATAAATTAATGCCACAGGCCCATGTCCTTCACACTTTTGTTTTCATTTTAAGATTCTTTCTTAATAAGTAATAATGAACATCAACACACAGTTATTCAGTACACCAAAGCATATAAGCAATTAAATCAAATTAAATTAACACAGCCAAGCAAACAAAGCAGTAATCATTCAAGTCCTCTATTTAGGCTGCATCCGTAATGATAGACTGAAGAATAACAATACATTCCAGTAAAGACAATTAGTATTAAATTTTTATTTTCTGAAAATCTTTAACACTAAGTAAATGCTACTTTTTGTCACAAAAGACTCCTTTTAAATAGCCTTTCCCTCTCACTTCAAAATGCGAAAAATTCCAGATAGAATTGGTCTTTTATAAGCTTCATGTAACTAGAGTATATTCAGCATTATCTTCTCCATACAGTTTTAGCTCGTATCCTCCTGGGAGTCTCTACCACTTTCCTTGAATCTACTAAAACAAGGATTGGCCAGTCCAGAAGAGTAAAGGATGAAGGCATTAGAGAATAGTCTTGGGTCAAGAATTATTATTGCTAGAGGCCTCCAAAATCTAGTTATGGGTTTCAGCAAACCCTGTGGGCTCTTATGATAATGCTTTTCTACAGTATTATTGTTATATGGCATTAAATCAGTCAGATTCATGAGCAACAAGAGGTCAATGTCTGATTGAAATTCATAAGGTCAAAAAGGATACTAAAAATCAATTTATAAGATATGAAGATTTAGGTTCAAACTATATCCACGAGCAATAAAATTTCACATCCATAAATGTAAGAAATCAGTTATTAAACTTGAGGGGGGGAAGAAGACTTATTAAGTTTTACACACACATAAGGCAGCTAACACATAATTTTATCAGACATTACTGAAATCCTATGTGTAATATAAGAGATGATGGGCTAAAATGCTAAATGGTTTAGCACTAAATTATTAAGTGAGGTATCCCTAAGGTATTAAAAAGATAACAAATGCAGAGCAGGTGTCTCTCCCACCAACTCCTGATCACTAGTTTAAGTGCATATTGGTAACAAATGCACTTTAGAAGCAAAATAGTATTAGTAATATTTTTGCTCTATGAAAGCCTCATGTCAGAATGACTAAAAGCGTCTACCTGACAAAGTGTTCATATACATATATACATAAAAACCCCATGTGTTCATATGTATATATGAATAAAAAAAAAATCACATTAAGAATTAGCTCCCTGTAGAACAGAAACAAAACTCCAATGTATTTGAGTTAGTTTGATACTCACACAAAAGTAAATAATGTAGGTAGAATAACAACTATACCACATTGAGAATGAGAATTACAGCAAGCACTCTTACCTGTTCTGAAATGAAAATGCATTTCTATTAAAATTACAGAGTAATGGAGATATATGTGAGCCAGAAAAGTATAGAAGTACAATAAGGCAGACAGCTATGGTTATTGTAAATCTAGCCAGCGGATTTCATGAGAACTCTTTTTTCCTTTGCAGCTACTAAATTTCTAGAGGTCCCATCTTTGGATCAGCTCTCTTGCTTTAAGTAGAAAGCAGGCACAGTGGTGGTGATGCTTTCTGCAATGTTAGTAGCCCTCTTGCTAGGACGTTTGGGGTGGGATGTGTGTATGCTCACTGAGAGAGCATACTGCGTTTTCCAGTTATTCTCTTCTCCTATGAGGATGTCTGCCATCCTCATTCGGAAGAATAGGGATGCAGTTCATCCAAGCACTTTTGCAAAAATGCCCATGTCTGAACTCTGACACTGAGGACTACTTGGCAATTGCTTTCTACCCTTCAGCTGAACATTTATTTTACACCAGTGTTCAGATTTCTTCTTGTTCATATCCACTCATCACCATACCAGAAGTGGGTAGGGTTGCCTCCTGTCATTCTCGCTTTGAAGATGGTGCAACTTTTCTTAGAAACTTCTTCCTTATCTTTGTTTTGCTACCGGTTCTCCAGCTGCTCATTTAGTAATTTGTCTGGTCATGACTTTTGTCTTTTTTTCAGATTTTAACTTCTGGATTTTCATTCAACACAGAACTTGTTACCTGCCATGAATTTATCAAGGAACTTTGTGGGGCCTGGGTTGCTGAAGCCAATGTATTCGTAGGGAATATCTCTCATATAAGAATAGAAGTAGGATATTGCTTTGTAGGTCTCTGTAAAAGAAAAGGTTTGACAATGTGAACTCTGCACACTCCGAAGGCTTGGAAAGCAAATAAGCCCATCAATATTGTGTTCATAATACTGTCTAGGGTTAGGCCACAACATTTAGAGCTGGATATGTTATAGCACCACTTGAGCTGCAGCTTTCATACACCTCCAACCTCTTTTCCTTTGAGCCTCTTTCTTCAAAACATGCTTCTTCAGTGAATACTGAAGATTGATTGTGTTTAGTCTAAGGTAAATCAGTTAATCTGATATCTAATCTTTCCTAATATTGCCCTTATTCTCTGCGGTTCAGCTTCCACTTTTTCCTGTCCAGATCTTTGATCCCTGTTAGTAAACCATACATGGGAGCCGCACAGGCTGACGACCTGTCATGTGCAGCTGATCGGATGTGGGATAAAAATGGTGCACAGGGCTTGTGCAGACCTTTGGCTAACCCTTGTTTGTGTCTGGGTTCCTCTCTGATGAGGGTGCAACCTTTTCTAGGCCAGGACACCATGTGCACTTGTTTCCTAAAACATCTTCAAAGGTGACTCACTGCTGCGAGCATCAGTGTCATGATTTAAATGAGCTAAATAACATATTTTAATGTCAAAAAAGTAAAAGGAAGAAGAGGAATACCAACAGAGATTTAAGATGAATTACAAATGAAAGGGCCCAGTTTGGTGAAGCTTAAGGGTAAAACAGACACGTATTATGTAGAAAGTGTGCTTTATGCTTCACCTAAGTGGAATAAAGCAGGTTACATTCCTTGGATTGAAGCAGGTTGAGTTGCATAGCAAAATATTTCTAAGCTGGCCTTTTCTTTAGGGACTACAAAAGTTTCCAGCAAAATAAAGCCTTTGTCTTCATTTCAATGGATTTCAAAGTAAGTCCAGATATAGGTCCAAGCAAATTCAGAATTCTTCTTTCTGAGTTTGAAATTCTTCTATTTATGTAGAGGTCACACTCCAAGTATAATGTAAGTCAGACCTACTAAATTTGAATATCAGCTTTAGAATAAAGGAATTAAAAATAGAAATGAACAGTTTTGGGGGTTTTTTTTTCCTCCTCCTCATAATATTTGGGTTTTCATTAGCCTTTTCAAGTTGGAGACTAGCATTTAGATTTCCAAGCTTTGCTGTCTGGTTGGGAATGCTGATAATTACTTCTGAAAGATAAAAATATGAAATTCTGGGATAATAACATGGCTGTAGGGATTTAATGAATTCCCGTGGGACAACCCAAATTGCAACACTGGCCAGCATTACATCACTTAATGGGGGTATGTAACCGTGTAAAATTAAGGCAAGTAATAATTTTAGTGGTTTCCCTTCTATTTTTTCTGTACATAAGTAAAACTGCTTAGGATTTGTTAATGTAATAAACAACCACAAAAAATTAGCAGGTTTTACAATGACAAAGAACATGTTTGCTTACAATGATTCTGTAATAAAATTACCTAACAATGTTAGAATTGTTATATTAGTAATATTTTAATATAGTAAAGTTTAAATTGTATTACAAAAAATTAGAAATCATTATGTAAAACGATGCTTACTATGGCTAGTGGGATACCTAAACACTACTGTACAAATAAAATAAGAATCTCTTAATGCAATAAACCTACTTAATAAAAGTTGCTTTCATATTCAAAACCAAAATATTAAAGCATACCCCATATCTGAAAGTCAAAAGTGAAAGAATAAATTAACTAAGGTTAAGAACCTTGTAGCAGCTGACTAACAAAGCTCTAGGGCATTATAAAATTTCATGCTCTTGTAATAAAAAGGATAAAGAATTGGCTGGAAGACCACTAAAAGTTAAAATAAATGAACATAAAGTAGATGAAAAAGCTGACATGACTGAGACCACAAATGTGTAAAGACCAAAGACACAGTTTTAAGCCATTAGAGGACTGAATTAAATGCAAAATTAATCCTAGTAGTAAATTAATAGAAAATTACAAAGGTAAATGAGCTCAGTTTCATAGCTACAGAAAACTTTTATATCATCTTTTTCCCCAGTACTTGAAAACATAGAAGTATGATGAGTTAAATTCTGGCACATGCCCAAACCAGAAACAACTCTTAACGTTTCTGCATATAGAAAAGTTGCATTTTATAGAAGAGGCAGAAACATGATCACACAAGGCATTTTCCACTCTAAGATAAGGTGAGAGCAATTTGCCATTTACATCTTTATAAAAAGAAATTGGTTCATATAGTGTAGTAAAGAAAAGCTTTACCTCTAAGTTCAGTCCCACCTTCATTTATGTAAACCTTCAAAACTGATGATGGAAAAAGTTAAATTTTTTAGACTCATTTTGCTTTTATTTCTTAATCTGTGGATAAGTCTGAGAAGGGAAGATGTTAAAAAAAGGTAGAGGAAATACAAGATGCTGAAGAGCATATTATAACCTAAAGAAAAGAAACAACATTTTCCTCACAAACTGCAAGGCAGTCTAAATCTATAATGTTTGTAAGATCAAATATAGTCAAAACATGGAAGTGAACAAACCTCTGGTATTGATAACGTTCTTTATTCACCAACACACGAAGCGTTTACCTCTCTGACCACTTCTGTATTTGGAAAACTTGTCAATGATGTGAATATTTGCCTAGTGTGTGCACTGCAGGTGGTTATGAATGCAGCCTGACTCCCAGGTTAAAAAATAGGGGAGACAAATAAAAAAGAGGAAAACACCTTCTGACCTCAAAGCATCACTACTTTGAACTCCAAAATGCCCAAAGATGGTTTCATAGGTGAAGTTGAATCCCTTTGATCTGTTTACAATGCCTAGAAGTCTTCATGCTCTTTATTCTAGTGGGGTATTGCCTTTTGAAGGTAAAGTTCTATGCTGAACTAGGTCTGGTTTGATCTTTGCAATCCAATGTGTTAAGAGTGCAATTTATCACTGCAGGTGTAATCCATCTGTCTGCAAATGTCTATTAAAAGACTTTCAGTGTAAACTGAGTCTCACTTTATGTTTTGAAAAGTTCCAAGTGACACAGGACCAAATTACCTCCGTCACACTAAGTGACAGCCAGATGCAAGACACTGTTTATTGTTTTAAAAATACATTCTCCACCATGGTCTTCAAAATAAACTAACTGCAAATATATGTCTAAAATCATGGACATGCTACTTGATACCAAAACCATGAGTGATTGGAAAGAAAAGATTTATGTGTAGTGTATGTCTGTCTCTTTATGACCATAAATACAGAGGGCCTTAGGGCTCTCAGTAAAACTTCTGAACTTTGGTTTCAGCTGCTTTGAGAAACTGTCTTACTCCATTTCTTATTTTCTGGATTTTTGTTTTGGTCTCCAGTTCTCTTTGTGGGTATTTGACACCCATGGGCTGCTCCATAGTAAGGATATGTTGCAGCTCCAAGTTTCACCTCATTGTCATCTCCACAAGAAAATATTTTCTGTTTTTCATTTTTTGAGAAAAAAACCTAAAACCTCTAATGAGCAAAGTTGAAGCTTTTGCCATAAGGGTGTGTGGCTTGCTGGAGACAAAAGCAGCAATAGATTAGGAGGCTTGGTCCTGTGGCACATTGCTCAATGTGCTACAGCTGAAAGTAACCATTATTTATCTACAGGGATGACAGCATGACAGTATGACCCTCCTCAGTTTGCTTCATTACTTTTCTTCTTTATAAAACTGTAAAATAGCTTTCTTGAGTCTATGAGAATATACATCCTAATGGGAAGGCTGGTTCAGCCATGCCTATGGATGGTTTGCTGGACACCATGAGAAATGCTAACAGAGCGGCATCGAGCTCTGAAATACAGTGCAATGCAGGTTAAGGATTCCCTTAGAGATCTAGAAGTTGGTTGTCTTGACAACAGGTCAAGAGTATGAATTCTTGTGGCCACCAGATTTAAAATGTTGTAACCTGATTGGATTTTGTGACAGCTACACAAATACATGAGAGATGATCAAATTGTTTTGCCAATTTTAGCCAGATTTATTCAGGTAGAAAAACTACAGAGACTTTTGGGTGGAAAACTTTGAAGTTTGATTAATTTAAAAATAGTAAATTAAACTCTTCTAAAATTAAGAAGCTAGTAGAAAAAGTTTCAGTTCAACAACTTTAATGATAATGGACTACATTATCAAAAGCCTACACAGGCTTTTGAATTTTTTGCAAGAGTGCCACCACTTCTCTTCATTAACAAACTGTCCTGTTCCTTTTTCTAGACCAGAGCTAGCACATCAATCTGACCATTTCTAATGAGATATAGGATAATACTGCATGGACCAGACTTGCTTGTCAGCCACTGCCTGATGGGTTTAAAGTAAGAAATGATCCTTCATTAATTAACCTTCACTTTCTATGCAGATTCACTCATTGAGATGCAGGTAATTAAACCAAGGTCATTTCAAGGACTGACAGAGGAAAAACAGCAATACAAAGGTGGTGTGGTTGTTTTGATAGAGGGCTTTCACTACAGTTTCAGTGTAATAGTTACACATAGAAAGGCGCCCTGTTTGGAAAAGAAGAAAACCACCCTCTTGCTTAATGTGTCACCCTTAGGCTGAAGAAGTATTGGACCCAAATTTATAGTCTTTGCCTTGGCTTTCAGGATAGATTAAGAAAAGAAAATATCAATAAACTCAAGAAAATTGGAAATAACAAAAGAATGATATACAGAACAAAGGCAGCCATGAACTTACTGGGAGGGCTTGACAGTGACTGAAATATCCCTGCACAGATGACTGTCAATCTTGCATCGCTTTTGAAAGTAATATTCACCAATTAAAAACCCCCAAACCAATTACTTCAGTTAGAAAACTTTATGTAGAAAATAGAGTATCTTAGTGTTCAGATTAATTTCACTGATTTTTAACCCTTACAAATGCAGTGATGTAAACCTACTGAGAGCTGTGCAATGCAAGCAGCTGCTCACTCATTCACAGGTTTAAGACTCCAATTATGAAACCGCTGTAGCTTGAGGATATAACAGTATTTTTTGCAGCTCCTCCAAATTAGCTCTTACACCAGTCCAAGACATGTGAAGTTCCAAACTTTGATCACTGTTGAGAGCAAAGTGAATATATTGAACCTGCAAATAGCCTTTAGCTGTTTCCAAGTGGTTCCTTTATAATTTGAGTGTTAGATTAAAGTTGTATGTTATGGATTTTAATAACTATCTTCCATTTGGTTTGCTGAGTACCACTTGCTGTGGATTATATGATCTATTCACCAGCATGTCCCATTATGAGCACTTAACCTTGAAAGTTGTAAAGACAGAACATTTAATCTGTTAAACACAGTCAGAATCAGGAGGTTATATAATTACAGGTAATTTGGCTTAGCCCTTCTAATACTTTCCAATTATTAAAATAAATTTTACTGAAAATTTTCTTCTCATGAAATGGAAAAGAAATGGTAAATATTGAAAAAATGGGTACTGGAGTTGGAGAACACAAATATTTTTTGCAATTAAGGGCTTCAGTAATCATCAGTATAGCGAACTTTTACAAGCATGGATATGCAACTAACAGAATTTAGTTTAAACAGTTATGCAGGATTGCTAGGAGTAGATAAGAAAGAATCTGAAGTTCTTTTTCCAAATATTCCTGATAGGTATATATTAAAATAGAGTTACTCACACAAACATTTATCCCCACACCAATCACAGCTTGAATTTTGGTATTTGAGTGCAAAACAGATAAAAAGAAGTGAAGAGCATTCAGAAAATCACTATCTCCTTATGGAAATTTTACAGCTAGGCAAAGAGCAAATTGTTTTCATTATGAAATTAAAAATCAATAAAATTAAAAGCTTATAAAAATTAGGAAATAATTCACTACAGAAGAAATGATCAGATAACACATGACAGATAATAATTATGTTTATAGCTCTGCTAAAAAGCATTTGGTTTTTATGGTGATGAGGGAAATACACAGTTTTCTATAGATTAGAAAAGATTTATTCATTCTAATGTTAAGATAATTGATGTTTCAATAAATAGATCTTTTCTGTGCCATTTTACCATCCACAGGTGTTTCTGTACCTTTAGAACACTGACTTGAGAAGATTAAGGTATAATATTATTGTAAATCACCCCAGAATCACATTTAAGGAGATGATCGATCTTTGTAACTTGATGTTTTAAAATCTATAAATACTTGAGAAAAGTTTTACATAACACATTTGAAATAGAGGTAGAGAGTGAGATCATAAATTAGATACCAAAATCTGAGTGTCCAACATCAGCCTGAATGTTAATTTTCTATAAGGAGCCAACAACATGCACTGAAAATGAAGACATCCTGTGGCTGGAGTAATGCGTAACACTCTTGAACACGTTGACACACAACATGGTTTAAGACAGTGGCATTGGATGATGCCATGGGAATTTCCATTTTAGTTCTCAAAATCAAACCCTTACTTTGTGAAGGAATTTGGTAAGGAAGATACCTTCAGTCGCATTTCAGATACACACGCACAGTTACTGGCCTTCCAGCACACGATGGGCACCAACTCAGTTACACTTGTATGCACACGAGTATTACACGACTGTGAAAGTCATGTGCGAATTAGATCTGCATTTGGCATGCACATTTCTCGTGAATTACAAGAACTGTAAAAATGAGCAATTAGAACTGCATTTCATTTAGAAATCTGAATTTTCAGCACCACCAACATTTTTCCCAGGAAGGCAACACTGTCAAAATGTTTTGTTTATGCAAAGCTCTGAAAGGAAAAAAATGCCAAACAAACTAAAAATATGAATTCAGCTGAACCTGAATGGAGCTCCAATTACACCCATTTTTTTTTTTTTAAGCTTTTGCAAAAGTGTTTGAGCTTAATTAGGTTAAGCTATTTCAAAGCATGCCCAGTTGTTGTACTTTGTTTATGATACAGAGTTGCTCTTTGATCATGAATGTTCATTTTTATAGAAACCCTGTTATCAGTCTCAGGATAAGACATGAACAGTGTTTGTGGTAAGAAAATTTAGAAAAGTTTAAGAAGCACAGAAAATAGCTGTCTTATTAATAAAAGACAGACATGACTTAATTTAGCATGTGATGGTAGTAGGGTAAGCACATTTTTTTTGGGGAAAGAAAGGAAAATTAAAGTCTATTCACTTATGCATCCTGCCTAAGATAGGGCAGCCGTTGGTTTAATAACCTGGTATCTACTTTTGAGTCTAAATTTTGAAGGTTCTTGGGTAAAGCACCTATAATATCTGCTCATAATTTCTATCTTTGAAATCCTTCCATTTGTTATCATACAAAAAAAAAGCAGTCTCCATCCTTGAAACTGTTGTTTGATTCTGATATTTTAAAGAGATTTTACCAGAAAGTAGAAAAAGGTACAATATAATTGTTGGAATTGGGTAATAAGAACATACTCAGACCATCTTTATTTAAACGCTTGAATCTAGGTTAGAGGCCGTAGGCTGGCTTTTTCAGCTTATCTCTATTTTCTTTTTTTTTCCTGTTGTTTTATTTTGTTTGAGTCTTTTATATTGTAAGCTGGGGCATTAGCCGCACAGTTTTGTAGCTGAAGATCATCCAAAATACATGAATACATCTTGGCCTTTGGGAAGGGCTGTATTCACAGAGCATTTAAATGAGTTTTTTTCAGATATTGCATGAAGATATTTTTGCACTCATAGGGGAATAATGCAGATCTGTTGAAGGTTCCCTGTACCAGCAAAATTATCTCTCTCTAGAACATGCTACAGAGAGGATAAGAGCTTCGTATGCAGAAATTGAGAGTTTTAAGACCGTATTTTAAAACCGTGTTCAGCCTTTTTTTTTTTTTTTAATGCAATTAATAATGTGAATTGCCTATATGCATCCTTGCACATCCCAGGATGCCATGATTGGTCATCTCTGGTGATCTCACCTGATTTGTGCACATCTTAGTCACTGATGTAAATTAGACATACAATATTTACACACTTTTTAAGACGTAGATCTTAATGACTCACCTTCTGAAACAAAACTAATGATGATAAAGAGCAACATGCAAATATTTGCTCTTTGACAATGACATCTTCAAGAAGTAGCCAAGAGTCCTGTATCATTAGTAGAGCAAATCGACTTTTTCATAGTAAACAACTAAGTCAATGAGCTCAGTCTCTTCTCCTGTTCACAATTAACTTTGAATTACTTTCACGTTTTTCAAACGTATTCAATATCCAACATTTATTTTGAGTTACAGCCAGATTTATGAAGGTATTTTGTCAACAGGAGCTGGATGCATACTCTGCTCAGGCACTTTCTCAAA
>WYDI02034363.1:0-12540 GCA_009867235.2 Psittacus erithacus
CATCTCAGTCTCCCCTCTGGCAGGTTAAAGCCATTCCCCTTGGCCTGTCCCTACAGGCCCTTGTCCAAAGCCCCTTTTCAGTCACCAGGGGTAACTCACACTGCTAAAAATTATGTTGCTGTACATAAAGGGCAGCTATTGTCTGTTACTATACATGGCATAATAATTAATAACAAATTTCCAGGCTGAGTTTTTTGTGAAGTGCTCTGCTCCCTTCAGCTGTTGGAAACACTTGCATACCCCAGGACGTGGTTTGACATTGAGAGTGATACAGTCTGCTTTATTACTAATGCCTACAAATTAATTAATGTAGTTTGATTTTTCTGTTGAAAAGGTTAGTCAGGAGTAACAGAAGCAAGAGGGAGTGGTGGGGCAGCCCACTGGAGGTGTGGAGAAACCTGAGCCACACAGCACCACCAGGAAATTCCATGGCTGGATTGGAAGCTGGTACCCAGGAACTTTGGGCTTGGGAAATTAATTTCAGATGACTGTGAAATTTGCCTCCTAGATAAACAGTCTGCATATTCTGAGCTGAGGAGGTAATTTAAAACAGCGTGGGGTACTCAGAGCATTAGAAGCCAAAAGAGAAAAAGAGGGATGGGGTGGAGTAAAGAAAGTTATTTGAAACTGTGATTTAATTAAGACAATCAGGAACCAGAGTGTTGACAGGAAAATTCAGGCAGTTACAAAGTCCAAGGGTGTCAGTGAAATAATTAAAAGCACACAGTATGAAATGGCTCTGGCTGCTGTGACAGACATAGGGTTGCCCTACATACTCTGTGGTATTTTCATATAATAACATCAACATTAAGGTTTAGACTGAGCCAGGACTCACAGGAACTCTACACTGGCCCATTCTTATTGTAGCCAGAGCACTTCATTTAGTGAGACCTGGGAAGGAAAGCAGCATGGAACTTGCCGCTGCTGCCACCTCCTAATCGGAGGAGAGATGCCTTGGAAAAAGGTGATGAAGGTAGGTGGGAAGGTGCAATTGTAAAGGGACAAGCCCATTGATCACGGGGAAGTCTGTTACTGCCTGTAGTCTTTTGCATTTGTTTTCATGAGACCTTCTCCTCCACTTGGCTGGACTGGCAGTAGTGCACATCCCCAACCCTACATGAAGTTGATGGCTACTGTTTTCCTTGTTATTTTTGTATACTTCATGGTTGGCGAGACCCTCTCTGCAGTCTGTGTCCAGCTCTGGAGTCCTCACTACAGGAAAGACATGGACCTGTTGGAGAGGGACCAGAGGAGAGCAACAAAAATGATCAGAGGGATGGAGCACCTCTCCTGTGAGGAACGGCTGAGAAAGTTGGGCTTGTTCAGCGTGGAGAAGAGAAAACTTCAGGGAGACCTTATTGCAGCCTTTTAGTACTTAAAAAGGGGCCCATAAGAAAGATGGGCAGAGACTTTTTAGCAGCGCCTGCTCTGATAGGATGAGGGGTGATGGATTTAAACTAAAAGACGGAGATTCAGGCTAGATGTGAGGAAGAAATTTTGTGCAATGAGGGTGCTGAGGCGCTGGCACAGGGTGCCCAGAGAAGCTGTGGCTGCCCCATTCGTGGCAGTGTTCAAGGCCAGGTTGGACACAGGGGCTTGGAGCAAGCTGCTCCAGTGGAAGGTGTCGCTGCCTGTGGCAGGGGTTGGAGCTGGATGAGCTTTAAGCTCCCTTCCACCGCAAACCAATGTGAGTGCCAGTGCACGAGGGTGCCAGCCAGCAATGAGTGGAATAGGACAGCTTGGTGCTGATAGATGCTAGCCCTCAGCAGGCTTAATTTCTACTCTCTCATTTCTAAGAGAGAAAATGAATTTGTTTTAAAATTTAAAGGAAAAAAAAAAAGTTTGGAAACATCTGGAAACCCCTTGCTTTTGAGAGAAGCACAATGCACAGCTTTAACCTTTGCTGTAAATCACCTAACCCCGCTGGGGTTTGAACTTTTATCAATTTCTGAAAATGAGCTTCCAGTCTGTTCTGTATTGATCATCTACCCCTTGTCAATAATAGCTGTTGTGAAGGTGAGCCCTGCTTGAAATTCACGTTAACACTATTCATGAAGGAAGGAGTGGGGGAATGTGTGAGAGTAGTTAGAGATTTGTTTCAAATTCTGGAATTGAAATCTCCACAGAATAGGAGGCTGAACAGTCCGGGCATGGAGCAAGCAGTGTAGCTCCCTCCCTGCTCCCCGACATCCTCCAGCTTACTGACAGCCCCTGCTGCAGGACCTCCAGCAGGGAGCTCCGAGCGCAGCCCGGTACATTGCGCACCCCCGCCTCAAGGGACAAGTGCAGGCACTTTCTACACCCCGAGGTCTGCGCTGCAGCCTCCCCTCTCATCGGCTCTGTCGGGTGCCTCCGCTGCACCGCCGGGGCGATGGCTCACCACCCCCCGGTCTCCCCGCTCAAACCCGCAGGTACCAACTGTCGCGACATGCCCTGGTCGCCGAGACCCCTGGGCCGCGTTTTACCCGCCCAGGGCGGTGCCGTCCCTCCTGACACCGCCCCCTACAAGTCAGCCTCTCCCGGGCGAGTCCCATCGAGCTCTCGAGGCTCCCGTGGCGGCTCTCGCCGTTCAGGGTTGAGGATCGTGGGTGCTGCGTTTCCCCTCGCTCCGGCGCTGAAGCATCCTCTCTGGAGCTACGCACCGCAGCAAGTGACTGTCCTTGCAGTAGGAGTTAACTGCGATGAAGGGGCTGCGATACTGGGTTGAGGTGCTCGTGGGCGTAGGAGGGATGAGAATAAACCCACGTGGTAATGGGAGGTGCAAGGGTCCGTGTGCCTCTGCCATCGGATGCGCATGTGTGGTGAGACTGTGTGTGCCTGTTCTGAGCAGCTTTGGGGCTGCGTTTCCCCCTATCTTCTGAAAACCCCAAGTGCGGCTTGTTTCGCATGTGTTTTAGGTCTCCATTCCCCTGGAAGAGGAGCTGCCTTATTAAATTACTATTCTAATGGTGAGACAAGAGTGCCATTCTCCTTTCTGTGCCTGAGAATACCCATTGAAGTGGTGGTCAGGGCAGTGGGGAGCAATGCCTAGTGACAAATGCCAGGGCATTGGTTATATTAACTTCTTGTGAGGAGGAGATGGGTGGGTTAGGGTTTGTCCTCAAGTGTTGGGAGTTTTCCGAATTCTCCCATGGAAGCACTGAGCTGATGGCAGAAAACTCTGTACTTACAGCAGTGCAATTATATGGCTATGAACACATACATTATATATATAGTTTATATATATTTAATGCATTCTATGTTTGCATGTGTATACATGTATATAAAAGTTTGGAATGAATGTTTTTATACATACATGATGTTTGTTTATATATACACATATATATTGATGGATCTGTATATTACAAACAAAATGAACATTACCAGGAAGGGGGGTTGAACCCAAGTTGGATTTCAGATAATCTGTGAAAGGAGTTAATTAATTGTGAATCGTTGCTCCTGGAAGTCCAAGGAGGAGAGCCCTGTGGTAACAGACGTCACCTCGGCAAATCAATGTTTCATTAGCATGTCTATGGGAGATGTCTGTTCTGTTTTGCACATAAAATGAAACAGAAGCTTTCATCTCCCTCTCTGTATCACTCTGCCTTTGAGAGGGAATAAGTGTCTTTGTTCATTAAACTCCAAGCTTCCACTGGTGTACATCCCCCTTGTGTTTTTTTTTTTCTTTCACTCTAAAGCTCTCAGTCAGTTTAAGAAGAGAGAACCTCCTTTAAGGACAACTGCCAAGTAAATGTTGGTTTTCATAATGCATTTATTAAGGTGTAAAAGAGAGGGAAACATTGCTGCAAGGACTGGAATGTACTTCCCATATCTGTGTCCATGAACTTCTGCATTGAAGCTTTTGCAGAAAAGTCAGATTATTTGCAGTACTGGTTTTCATCATCAAGCAGGCTACTGAAGGCACAATTATTTGCATCTTTTAGTCTGAAGCCTGAATTTTGGCAGTGCTGTTTCCTACACTTTCCAAGTCTAATCATTGAATCGTAGCCTGGTTTGTGTTGGAAAGGACCTTAAAGCTTCTCCAGTCCCAACCCCCTGCCACAGGCAGGGTCACCTTCCACTGGAGCAGCTTGCTCCAAGCCCCTGCGTCCAACCTGGCCTTGAGCACTGCCAGGGATGGGGCAGCCACAGCTTCTCTGGGCACCCTGTGCCAGCGCCTCAGCACCCTCTCAGGGGTTCTTCACAGGGAGGAACTTCATAGAATCCATGAGGTTGGAAAAGACCTTTAAACTCATCAAGTCCAACCACTTCCCAGCACTGCCAAGGCCACCACTAACCCATGTCACTGAAGGCCTTGTCTACATGGTGTGTGAACACTTCTAGGGATGGTGACTGCAGCACTGCCCTGGGCAGCCTGTTCCAACGCCTGAGCACCCTCTGGGGAAGGAATTGTCCCTAATCTCCGGTCTAAACTTCCCCTGGTGCAGCCGGAGCTCTAACACCACTAAGATCTTGTATGTGATGAAACCGTAATTACCAGTAGCATTATTTAGAATTATCCTATTTGACAGTTAAAGGTGTTAAGTTTTACAATCTTAAGGCCAAATCATATTTTCCATATCTACAGAACTATTCTATTTGGGCTCCTTCTTCCCTGGTTATATAGATGCAAGTCAATGTGTACCACCAAACATTTGCCTACTTTAAAAGAACCGCTTGTGACATTAGTCTACCATCGCTTAAGGAAGCAATGTAATTCTGAGTAACTTGGTATAATTCTTAGCAGCCATGTTATAAAAAAACCATTTCTTCTGAGCTCTTTTTTTTCCATTATTGTTGTCTGCTTCAGCTCATTAACCAGTAATCATTCTGGGTCCATTAGCTAGATATTGATATTGTATGCGCTGTTGCCAGTTGTCATGACTTTAAATTTAGCATTACCTGTATGTTTCCTTTAAAACCCAGTTCCTGCACTCATATTATTAATGAGATTCTTAGCTACATCTTAAATAAATAAATTCTTAGCCCACAGGCTCTCAAATGTAGAAATGTAACTCAAAAGCACCCTGGAAGATTAAAATATAGAAAGCAAAGAGAGGGAGTCCCAAATCTCATGATTTCCAAGGCATAACTCTGTTATTCTGGAATCCATTGGTTTGGCAATATTTTTCTTCTAACTGAACAAACATTAAATACCCGGTTTTGTGTGTTGCATTGCTTTCTTTGTGCAGCATGTGTTCTCTGTGCTGATAAGGAAGATGAATGCTGTGAAAAACTAAGATAGTTTGGTTGGTTTGTTTTATTTTAACTCCCTTTCCTGTATTTTGTATTGGGAAATAACCAAAACTTTCAGCCCCCGCTGCAAATACGGCCAGTAAACCAATTTTTTCATAGCTAGTATTCAGAATCAGATGTTTCCAAACAAACTGCAAAAGGGCTTTACTCTTCCAAGGCTCCTTCAGCCTTTCCATAGGAGTTTTTTTTTAGGTTCTCTCAGCCAGGCCCAGGTATATCTTAGGGACAGCATGGAAAGGTGACGTTAATGGATGCAGAGGCACATTTTTGTAAGCAGCCAGTTGTAGTGACCTGGCTTTGTTTCTTTAGAGTGTGAGGGTCCTCAGACCCTTTCACATTTAGAAGTCTCCTTTGCCTTGAAATTTTTGCAACAGCAAACAGGGAAAATACCCTGTTATGATGCTCTCTTTGGAAATGCCCTCTTCTTCTCCTCTTAGAGCGCATCTATTAAAAGAATGTGGACCAGATACTCACTAAATCTGGATATCCACCTAGGTTTACATTGAGTAATAGGGATCTCAATTCACTTGGTGGTATTTGTCTTCTATTTACATGTAGGAATTTCATAGACTGGTTTCTTCACTGCCTTTTTTCACTGTTTTACATCAGCGTAACCATGGTTTTGAGTAGTTGGTCCTGATTTTGCATGTATGAGTTGACTCCAAGGATTTCCTGAAGTTGAGCCTGTTTGTGATCCAGGAACAATTTTTCCAGGGGATTTTCCAGGCTGGGAAATTATAAGTTTCTTCCCATCCCCAACAGGCACTGGAGACCTGATGATGAGATGGAGAATTGAAGATCTTTGACAAGGCTGCTAATCAAAATCTCAGTGCCAGGTTCTCCTGTGCCAAAAAAGGGACATGTGCTTATTGACTCAGCTTGATCGTAACCATGTAAGTTCAGAAACAAGTGCTATAATTAACTGTGACTGTATTATTGGATCTGTGTGTGTGTAATTAACAAAGCAGGTATTTTTGTGTGTGTGGCTTTACTTATTTGTTCAGGAAAACTCCCCGCCATTTCCATCAGCATATTAAGGTTAATTAAAATTAATTCTGTTTGTATTGACTGCCTTTTCACATATGCAGAGTTTGTGCAAATCAAGTGTGTGGCCAGGGCCTTCTTCCCTATAAAATCCATAATGTTTGCTTTCAGAGCTGGGGGAAAGAGGAATCAAAATTGCAGGCTGTTTGAAATTTAAATCAGAGCAATGCTGGTCAATAGTATCAAGGTTACAGTGCCCTGGAAGGTTTTGATTGGGTGCTACCAGGCCCATCCTGGGTGACAATGATATTGAAGGTCAGTTGAATGAAGTTTTAGGATTTCTTTTTGGTTAATGCTGGGATTCCTGGCTGAAAAAATCATGGAAAGCCATGATCTCTTTTCATGCAATAGAACTGTACAGGTTTGGGGGTGATGTTCAGCCTGTGCAGAGAGGGAGCAGAAGGCCAGTGTTTGCGTTTTGCTAAGGTAAGGATCACCCGGCTAAGAGCTTTCAGCCGCTAAGCCCTGAGCAAATGCATAACAAGACGTAAATGTTGCCCTGGAGAGTCTGAAACTGTAATTAGTGGGACTGACACATATGTGATGAGGGAACATGGGGAAAACCCTGGCTGCCCAGCCTCAGCCATGTCAGCGGAACATCAGGTAGAGCCAGCATCACATCAGCATTTAACTTGTCAGGTTTTAGCCTCATGGTTAACCCATGGAGAGGCTGTGGCTAATCACAGTTCTTGCAGCTATTGTTACAGACTGTCTGCAGGCTCAGAATATACTTCTACATGGCCTTACTCTGGATTTATGCTCCCCTGGTTTATTCCCCAGGGAGGGAAATCTCTACAGGGTGTTAATCCATTTTTTTTTCCCTTCCTTTTTTTTTTTCTGTCAGAGACTGGCTCATGATTCTTTCAAATGTAAATCTGAACATAATTTTGCAACGACAATAGATTCTATGGCTAATCATGTGGCTTCAGGCTCAAGCTTTATATCTCTGTAAAGCTTCAGGCTATTTCTGTTGAAATACACAGAACATCTTCCAAAGAATAAAATAGTGATGTCCTATACTATCCAGTTGCTTTTCCATAAGCCCCTGTAAAGGTGAACGTGTTCTGCTTTGTTTGTAGAACAGTTCTATCATCTAAAAAATAGCAAGGCAAAATGTGGGGAGAATTTTTTCCCATTAAAGCTGCCTTTTAATCTGCTTCCTTGACAAATGTACTTGATGCTGATGGTATTTTTCCATTCCTGTCTACTCGCAGTAAGACTGACGGTATGCTTCTGTCTCTCTCTTGGCTCTGATAATGTTTTTGTACTAACATAACATAATGCCATACAATTAGAAATTATATGTTAGCTGTTAGTCATAGCCCAGTGAGTTTACATTAGACAAAAGAAATTAAATGGGAACCAGAGGAGACCTAGTAAGCACAGTTTATGGGTTTTTTTATATTCAGAAATATCACATTTCTATTGATGAGCATCATTTATGCCTGTATGGGGGAAACTAACTGTGCTACAGGCAAAAGAATTCCTGGTCATTTCTTCACATTCAAATTATGCAGTTTGTAAATGCAAAGTTAAGAGAGTTATTCCTCTGTCTTGGAATTGATGGGTTGCTTTGAGATTTTTATCCACTCCCTGAAAGCAAATAGAATTATTCTTAGTCTTGATTCTCTGTAACACTAAATGATGCCTTGTAAATGGTTTTCTTGTAGGGAGTAAGAATTCAGACCCTACTGAGGCATTCAAGTCCCTGTGTGGTTATTCCTGTAGGAGCCTGTCTTTAACAGGCTTTGCTCAGCTGGACCATTGCTGGACCACTGCTTGTCTGCATGGTGTGCAGACACTGTGTGTCGGCTGGGTATGGTACCTTGTATTTCAGAGGAGTTTGAGGGAACCTGTCTTCTGGGAAGTTTCCCTCTATCTCATCACAGACTGTCTTAGGCCCTCACAATCCCAGCTGGGGATGTTTGCAATTCTTCTGGTACCTTTCTTGATCCTACCTTTAATATTCTCTTCTGAATTCTTCCTGCATCCATCTGGTGCTCTGGCATGAAAATACTTACAATCTACAGAGCTGCTTATGCCACTGTTTTGCTTCATGTCTCAGTAACAATTCCAGGTTACACTTCTTGATGCTTTCTTTGCAGCATCCCTGCTATTCCAGGCTTGGCCTGTCTTATGGCTCATTTACTGCCGCCTCTTTGAAACAGATAGCACCGACTCAAGTGTTTCAAAGGCCATCTTACAGCACTTGTACTCATCTCAGCCACAGCACCTGGCAGGGGTAGTGCTACTGTTCCACTGCTGAGATGAAGGAGTCAAACTGGGCTGGTTCTGATGAGGTGGGCAATCCCTGTGGGGGTGAAACTGAAGCCATTGAACTCCCTTCAAAGTCGTGTCCCTCAGGTTCAAGTAGGAGCAGTAACACTTCAGCTATCCTCTCTGCTTTTGCTGCCTCATGCTGCACGTTGGTTCCAACCAGCCCTAATGTGATATGCTCCTCCTTCCGTATTTCTGTGCAGAACAGAGAAATGAGGCATTTTAGGTAAAAAGGGAGTGCAGCAATTTATTGTAGGATATTCTACTAATTCTTGCAGAATTAGACCAGGTGTCAGTTTCCCACAAGTGATATTGACTAACATGAGTTCTATTTTTTCTGTAATTTTCAAGCCAGTTTCTCTCAATGAACCCACAAGACTGCAGGATCTCTCTGTTATGCCTCGTACTCAGTCCTTGTCTTGAACTGGAGGGTATTCTCACTTTCAGAGGTGGCACAAGGATCTGTCTCACTGCTATGAGAATTTTATGGCTCAGCCCCTTTGTGGTATGACTCTTTGGCCTGCAGTTAGTTGAATTACTCTGTTTTATAAATGTATAAATTTCTGCCTCCCTTCTACCTGGATGTCTTCATAATATACTTGTCTCTGTAAGGCTTGGAAGATTGGATTTCATTGATCATTAAATGTATTCAGGATGGCTTAAAGTAAAATAAATTATGCTATCTTTCTGGCTGAGGTTTGCAAAGTTACCACGAAGCCTGAGATTGGATTCACCTGTTGCAACAGGGCACAAAAACTGCCTGAATGGTTTGGAGACTCTTTGCCCTGGTGTATATCTTGTGTTTCGTCCCTCAGTGATATTTGTGTGATACTAATTTGGATTCCTAGTAATTGCTGATGGAGCTTTCTTAGATTGAGGTTGCAAAAGTAAGTGAGAAATCTGCCTTTTTCCTTCTCTTTACTTATTCCGGCCTTTATTTTTTTCTGGCGTGCTTGCAATTTGGATTGAACTGATTTCTGGGTGGGTTTTCTGCAGATGTATGTGGTCATTTATGTCTGTGATTGTCCAAGTGCATATATGGGCTTCTGTGCAGGAATCGTTTTCTTTGAAGAAATGGAGCAAGGAAGATGTTCGGTTATTGACTGGTACTTGCCTACTTTTTCTCATTCTTGTATATGTGCAGCAGCCTATGCCTAAAATGCAGAAAATCCTCACCAGAAAAAGCCACTGATTTAGGAAAGGAGGGATGGGGGGAACAAGGAAAACATAAAAACTTTTAGGGGAAAGATTGGACTTTTTCCAGGTCCTCCAGAGGACTCCAGAGATGGAGTTAGCTACAGAAACTGGTGGGTTTGTCCTAGAAAAGGTTCACCTTGGGAAAGAAAGCCTGAGAAAGAGGGAGCAGGAGAAGCTCCAAACCTGGGTGTAAGGGGAAGAAATGTTTCACATTTAGACCTCACGTAGAGGAATGTATTAGTTATTTCCATTTTCTTTCCTCATAATGTCTTTCAAAGATAAACATTTTTGGATGCTGTAAACAAATATCTGTAAACAGTACATATCTTTATCCTAATGTGGCTTTAATTCAGGATGTTTTTGAGATGGAGTGAACAGCAAATCATTTCTCAGCAGAACAGCAAATCTATAAAAGGGGAAGTTGGGACCCTTTAACAATGCTCCAGCTGACTGGATATACTTTAAAAATATCCCAAGAGGGTAGGGATGTGCCTCTGCAGCAGTAACCACATGGATGAGTGCTCATCTTTCAGGAGTCAGAAAAAGAATCAGGTTTTCTCTGGGGCAGGTGTAACTGAATCTTTCCCATATGGGGCACACCAGGATCTATAGGTCTCAGGAGCCACACACTGCCAGAAATCTGGGCTGAAATCCTGACAAGGATTTTCAGCCTATCTGATGGTGAGATTCTTTATTCTGATAGAGGGAGAGTGCAGTAAATAGATGGACTAAATGACTTGGACATTTTCCTTAAGAGATGCCCTGAGAACTTCTCATCATGAAGAGAAAATCAGTAGGACTTCAGAGCTGCATTGTCTCCAGATGGCTGATACTAATGAATGATCCCTGTGACATCCAGTGAAAGGATTTGAGCCAGGGGATGGCTTCAGAAGTTACTATTTGAATCCAGCAAAGAATATAGACCAAAGAGAATGGTAACTCTTGACCACAATTGTTCTTCTTAGGATCTGAAGCTTATAGTCTGACTTGCAAACACTTGCTTTCTGTGTCTCAGTTCTCTAAGCTTATGACCACAAGTCAGCAAATAGCACCAGTTGGACAGTGAAGCCCAATTAGCCCCAAAGCAAAATCACAGAACAGCCATTCAGAAACATCAGGAGCATTACAGAGATGTAGTTTGAAAACCAGTGTTGGAGAATCAAATGTTACTTGTTCTTGTAATAATTTAATGGGGTGTTAGGTTGTTATTTTTAGGTGTATAAAACTCCTCCATTTAAATGCTGGCTTCTTTTTTTTTTCCATAATCTGAAAAAAGAAATATCAGATGACAGAAAAAATGGGGATTAAGTGTAAACTTGGGGTCATTAATAACATTAATTTACTTATTGTGAACTACTTTTGGAAACCCTTTGAAAGGTTGCCTTGAAAACTTCATTTTTTTTTCCCCCTAATAATTTGATTAAGATGGTTTTAATTTTACCCATAAGTAAGTTTATTCACAAAATAGGCTTCACCAGATCTACCTGTGCATGTTTCTCATCTCCCTCTGATGTATTACAAAAGATCTTGCAACTGAGTTGGTGAAAAATGCATACTTTGATCTTGCCTTGCAGTGTGCTCTGATGAGGCTTGCTCTTTTTGTGTCATCCTTACTGAAGGCAGTAGTCACTGCTGGTGGTTGGGTTGCTACTTCCCAACTTTCTTTAGTCACCTTGGTTCTCACGTTCCATGCAGACAGCGGGGAAACTTGGAATACCTTCATCAGAGGATGGGGGTTTATGGTAGGTGAATTTTGAGTGGCTCAAATATTCTTATCTTGTGCTTCTCTGATGTTCAGCCACTGGCCTGTTGCAAAACTTCTTCTATTCCCACTTGGGTGTGATAGATCAGCACTCACTTCCTTCTGTTAGTGCATAAGTGGAGGTTTAAGATGCAAAGAAAATGGGTGGGTGGGGAACCCTACATTTGCTGCCTTAGATTTTGGAGCATGTGTCAGTGCTCTAAACACTGAAGTTGTTCCATGGTGTTGGTGCAGATTCCACTGAGCTCCATGGAACGCAAACCAGTTTCATCTTGGAAAACAATTTTCCCTCAGGAAAAAAGTAACCAATTTCTGGTTTAGGGGTTAATGGTGTTACTCGCATAGCCTTAGTCCATTACTCAGTAAGGCTACCGCCTGTAGCCACTGATTGCAAGGTAAAGAGGCTTTGTCTACTCTGATCTTTTCCCGAAGTTGTTTTCTGTTTGCAGCTTCCAGGTTGGTAGCTGAGGAAGTGTGTGTGGTGGTATCATTTAAAATGGATTTTTATACGGATCTTTTATCAAAAGATACAGATTTTTATTAGCTATAAAAATCATATTTAAGAGCTGATTCCTGCAGAGATTCTGCTTACTGACTTGTTTCACTGGCCATGTAAATGGAGGTGGCAGCTGCAGCCAGAGGTATAGAAAAGCATAGGTGCTATCTGGAGCTGCAAGTGGGCAGGCAGACAATAACCAAGTCTTTCTTTCTAATGGTAAGTTAAGTTCACTGATGCTCACTGTGGCTTCTTGCTTCTGATATTTGATGGCGCATGGATTGAGTATCTCTAATTTCTAAGCTTCATTAAAGATTGATTCCAGGTTGGATTTCAGCCCTGGGTTAAGGTTCAGGTTTGTTGTTTTCATCAAAAAATATGTTGTAGTCCATGTTTTAGAGTGAAAGTTTCCTGTTAAATCTGACCTCCAGTTTGACTCCTGACCTGAAGGAAATCCTTTGGGATTGTCGTGGTTTAAGCTTAGTCATAAATTAGAAAAGCATGTAGCCTGCTCGTTCCCCCCCCCCAA